>JANQDE010000069.1:792083-837040 GCA_037157785.1 Cephalotes varians
ATAAATATATCGATTCCTCTTTTCCCCAGCGAATCCCGTAGAGACGAGAGGATGGGGTATGCGTTTTCGAAAATGCGACCATAGGACTTCTAAATTAAGCATATCGACTGCCAAATAATCCCGGATAACATGGAAATAATTAAATACTTTGATACAATGACGGCAAATTTTTGGTTACCAATGTATATAGATATTATTAAATTATTATTAAATTAAAATGTCGAAATATGTACAGGTTCGCGCACGGAAGTGTTACCAAAATTTAATTTATATTACAAAGAGTATCCAATTAATTAAATAATAACAATAACATAAACTCTGCATTTGTCTGTGTGAAAACCTCAATAATCATAATCTACTTTTACAATAACTTTTTGCGTACGATTACATTACAAGAAAAAAAACAAGAGAAATGGATCAGTTTGTTTCTTCCTGTATAAATCTTATCCTGAAAGTCTTTTTCTCTTGATGAAACAGAGAGAAAAAGAGCGACGGCTCTGCTCTCTCCGCGACTCACATTGTTATTTTCTTTTCTCTTTTTTTCGAGGCATTTAATCCAATACTGGCCATGCGTTCATCAAGTACGGTTGCAAAGGTTTTGTCCCGGTGCCTAGTACGCCGCCGGCCATCCCCGTAAATTCGCGCGTGGCCGCGCGCAATGTTCTGCGTGTCGCATAAAGCGTAAAACCAACGTGAATTACGGTAGGATCGCGTTACAGCGCCCGTGGCAGTCGGCAGCGTTCGACAATTCCCGTTGTCCTTCGTCCTTTTAGAAATTCATGTAATTTTTTGCCTGGCGGTGCCAGACACACCAATTTTCCCACAGAAAATGTGGCGTACGCAAAATTTAGGATGCCGAATTTTCGATGTTTCTTCTTCGAAATTGCTAAAATAGTCTTTTGCTTATATATATTCATTGTCGACATCATGTTCAAGTATCACGTCAGAATAATGATGAATCTTCACCGTATTTCAGAGATATCAATTGACAATAATAACATAATACATGTTGATTATATATTGTATTGAATGGAATTCAAGTACAAACGAATTTGTAGACTTTCGCTTGTATGATTGGGAGTAGTAAATGGTCTTACAATCTCTTAAGCGACATACAATTAATCGCGCGGCATTAAGTGTAAATAAACTTTCGCTTTACGTATTTAAATTTGATATGAGAATTGTCAACACTAAATACTCAATAAAATATTTTTAAAATAAAATACACCTATACAAATATATGTTTACTTTAAATATTTTTGTAGAAGTAAAAAAATATTTAAATAACAAATAGACTATAAAAAAATATTTATTGTTGAGAAAATTCAGGGACACATCAATAGAACAGTTGATTACATCGATAAGTAGAATTTTTTTTGCTTTTTGTTTAAATGAAATACAAACAATCCAAGAAACTTGGATAAATCATTAATATCGCGATGTTCATGTTCAATGTAATAATTAACGATATGATGTCACCAAGAGCCTTTAATCTACCAGTAACAATTCCCGCGGTTGCGATATTCCTTGAAAATTAGCATAATAATATATCGTCGTCTATCTCGGCCAATTAAACGGCCATAAAGCTAGCTGGGATTTGGCGACAATTCCACAGTGTCGAGCTAACTCGAAGAGGGTCTATTAATAAATGGTTTCTCTAGAGACTGTCAGAAGATCGTAAACTTGTCCTTTCATGTATCAGACTCTTCCTCAAAGTTTGTTTCCTAGCCAGCAATACCAGTTATCCAATAGTATAAGAATGAACAGCATAAATGATTTTAGAGCTTTTAGTCGTAAATATCGAACAATAATTTTAATAAAAAATTATTAAAACCTGTTTCAAAGAATTATTAATTTTATTGTGTATTTTGCTTTAAAGATTATACTTATATAATATGTGTAAATCATATTATATAATACGTGTAAGTCATATTACTAATTAGAAATAATCTCTTTGTTTGTCTTGAAAAACTTTTCGCGAATATAATCAATTATTATATATAGATTAATACCATCAATTTATATGTATATTTTGAAGATTTAATCAATTAATGACAATCAGTTTTATTGGATATCTTGAAACATCGCGACTTTCTTACTTGTTGATGATTGTTTGAATCTCCAATACAACGCATCATTAAAGAATCGTTAACAGATCCTGTTCAAAGCTGACATGAGACAGATACAACGATTTGTTAGGATTTGTGACGAGAATGTTATAAAGAACATTGGAATGGTAACAAAAGTATTATGAACATGAAAATTATTAGCATAGTTGATAGAATAACTATTTTTGTTGACAAATTCAATGTGAATTTCAGATCTCCAAGTATGACATCAAATTGTATACATTTCATTTGTGTTATTACTCTACAATTTTTAGAAATAAAGAAATAAATTTACAATAAAATTGTCTATATGTCAAGATTTAACAGTTATTATTGTAATAATGAGAGAGAGAGAGAGAGAGAGAGAGAGAGAGAAGAAAAAAAAGAATACAAAGAATGCGTTTTTTTCATAAGCTTGTAGAAAAATTATTCGACATGAAAAAATCATCATTTAAAATCATTATTCGATTTTGTTCAAGTCTTTTAATATAATGCATCTTGGAAAGTTTTCATGCAAAAGTTTTTCAATAAATGTTATTTATATATCACGGGAAGACTGATATAATTTAAATAAAAGACATTTTTCTTTTTTTTGTTTTGACATTTTCCTTTTTATTCGTTGTTAGTACTTAAAGTACAAGTTATATCTAATAGCACGTGTGTGCGAGATAGCTCGTACAATCATTATTAATTTACCTTCAACGACTTATATTTACGTAATAAGTTTTCCTTACAACGAATGGTTGTTGCAATCGAGGTCAATGATTGAGGTCTTCTCTTTTTTATTTTTAAGGTATTGTTTTTTGGAAAGAAAATTTCATTCAAGACGATTGAGATTTTTTTCGAGCAGCCTTATTTCCAGCGTGGCTTACAATATTCGAATTGGTTTCTATGGTATCACGATATTCCCTCTGGGAAGCGAAAAATTCCTAACTCGCATCTGTATCAATTTTCAACGCGGCCGACACAGTTGCCCAACACAAAGCTGAATACTTGATTACCAGTTACTAACTAGAAAAGAGGATAAAATGAGAGCTCAGAAAAGGTTTAAAGCACGATTCCGATTAATACTATTCACATTTTCATGCAAAATGTCGAAAATCAATGATAAGTTCATCTATATATTAATCAAAATATCGAAATGTCATAAAATTATATAATTGAAAATTTGAATCATTGTTATATATCTCTTTCTCATTGTAATAATGTTATTATTTGATTAAAAATATCTGGCTTGCTATAATATGTTATTAAAAACAACTTTTAAAAAATGGCAGATAAAATTAATAAAAAATATTTGAAAAAAAATATAAACACAAACAATAAGATAAAACTGCAAACTTTATAAACAAAATAATTTTTGAGATATAAAATAATAGATTATATCGGACCAAATCAAATAGTTATTATTCGGAATTGCTTATAATTAGTAAAAAAACAACAAATCTTTTCTATTTTTATATATCAAGTTTTTTAAAGTATTAAATTTCAACTTACTTAAAACTATGAATTTTTCATACTCCAATGAAGTAAGTTAAATAGCAATTAAGGTGTTATTCGACATAATCGGACGTGTAACGCCCATTCATATTCGAACGATAAATTTTGTGATTTCGTCGTCATTTCCGAGCGACTTGTTCGCGCAACCGCGAGATCGTCCGCTCCGAAACAAATTGTTTGCACGCGCTAGGGTGGCGTACCCACTGCTGCCACGGAATGAGTAATGGTAGGGCACCGACCGACCGACCGACCGACCGACCGACTGAATTCCCGACTCTAAAACCCTTCGGAACGAGCATGAAGCTGCCAACTGGAAACTGGCTGAAGGGTTTTAACGTACGAAGCAACCACGATCGGCGCAGATGGTATGGACGCGATACACGCGAGTGTGTACCCTTCTCAAGCTTTAGATGGCGTATATCCTTCTCTATGTGTGTATCAAAACCATTTATCCGTACTCTTTTCTGATCGAAAAACGACAACATGGTAGCAGGTGCTTGTGAAAATTTAAGAAATATATATGTCTCTCTCAGATGATGTCAATGGATAGCAAATTTCTCTTAAATAAATAAAAATTAGCATTCTCTTTTATCAAATCTAGAATTGTGTGTGTGTGTGTAACATTAATATTTATAAATCTAGATATATGAAAAAGATTTGATATTATTTAATTGATGAATAATTTGCATTGTATATCTTATAAACATAAGTATACTCAATGCAACAATCGGCTCTTAAAAAAAATGAGAAGCAGAAGCAAAAAACTTATAAATTATTTTTAAAATTTAGATTTACAATTTACAATTGCGTTTTTAATTATAAACGGTCATTTTTTAAATTACATTTTTTATTAAATGTTAAGTATTGATATTTTTTAAACGCTTTGCTACTGTATTTCCATTTTACTGAAACAAAGATATAAAATAAAAAAGAGAGACGGGCATTAGATACACGAATTAATGAACGAATATCACGTGTAATCCCGTGTAGGATAGTAAACAGGAGCGAGGACCCTTCCGCATTCTTACACAACCATAAATTATGGTCTGAGCCCGCGGGGATCGTGCATCCCCCGGGATTACTGTAGGCCCAACGAACATGCACTCGCAGCAGGTATTTGACTTTGATTATTTTTTAATTGCCTAGCACTATCCTGTTTGTCTTGCTTACGATCCGTATAGATAATTAAACGACGTTTTCTAATTTATGTAAATCGTGGATCAAAACTAAGCTTCTTGATATCGCAACTACTTCAAAATTGTAATAATGTAGAAATGTGGAATAAAATGTAGAAATGTGAAATAAAATGTAGAATATAATTAATTTTTCTGCAGATATGTCAACATGCTTGACAATGTTAAATTGCTTAAAAACATATTAAATTGACATTATTTAACTAAAATTTCAATATGTTCTTAATCACATTATGGATGTGCAAATCTAGAAAATCTAGAAATCTAGAAAATAATATAAGGGAATAAGTACAAGCAATTGTAAATGTCTTTCGAATACAGCGGCACGATCATGTCTTGGTTAATGAATTCAATCCAGTAGCCATGATCGATATACAACAAAAGTAGATTATTAAACATGGTTAAATATGTCATTGCGCGATGTCGATCTCGTACTACACGAGCGAACGATTATGTCATTTTGATAACGAGGATAGAAGGCGGCCGTGTGGTCATTTGTAACGTGACTCTACAGAAATCACAAGAATGAGACAGTAGGGGCGCAGATCTCAAGAATTTCTCCTGTTCTTTCAGGCCACTCCCACGCTTAGCCCACATGCTGTGTCAATTTTCGATTAATAGTATTAGTGTAATTGATAGTTGATTCTCTGTGTGCTGAACAAATATGTATTTATTGATTTCACGGAGGGGAAGTGAAAGGATGAAGAGGTGAGAGACGACGACGGGAGAAGAAGGATAGGAACGGTAAGAGCGGGCGCAATTTTACCCTTTCACGGTCCCTCGGCTTTAGAGGAAAGGGTTGCCTGTCTTCCAGCCAAGTCAGAAACCGAGCTCCGACCGGAGTGCCTTTCACGCTCGCCGATATTAATGGCTTCTAACCGATTCGAGCCAAATGGAATGGCTAACGTGTAAATCGAGAATGTTTGCGTCCTCGTGAGAGAGCACTCTCGCGAGTATACTCTCCTACAACCGCGAGTTGCACGTGTCCGTATAAGAGAATGGTTTGTCTCGCTCTCGCACGAACAAGAACAATTATAGATCTTATCGCGATTTAATTAATTATATTTTTGTTTCTAAATAAGAATATGTGATGCTGAGATAGCATTTTGACTATATCAGTTTAGAAATATTACAAATTTTTTATGAATTTTTGTTATCATTTATCTGTCAATATTATAATACTAACAAGATTTTATCTATGATTTGTAACTGTATAATTTTGTATAAATTTAATAGAGAAATCTCAATAATGCAATTATTGGCAAATTGAAATTGAGTCTTTTAAAACGGAAATAAGATAATAATCTATGAGATTTTATAGAGAACTTTCTTTATAGTTTTATGTGTTATATTATATGTTAACTTTGTCTGATATATGCAAGTTTTATTTTGATAAGACATTTGAAAAGTTAGTTATCGTCATCATTGTCTGCTTGATCTGCTTAAATCTGCCGAAAACCGAAAGATAGTTTGTTATCGTTTTCATAACTTGCAACGAAATTTGTAAATTAGTTGTCAAAGCGATATCACGGAAGATCCGCGAGACAAGCATATCTTTTGGAGACTTACGAGCCATAAGTTTCAAGTAGATCAAGAAGAGAGATCTCGAAGAAAAAAGAAAAAACGAGAGAAAGACAAATAGGAAGAGAACGATAGAGCAAGAGAGACGAAAGTACAGAGTGTGAGTGAAGGAGTATCTTGTTATTCCGGTTGCAGCGAGAGAGTATCAGAATGGTAAGCGACTCGCGTTCATTAATCACGTTTATAGCGGTCCAATGTCGCAAGTCACTGTTGTACGCTATGTAAACGCACGCGTGCACCCTCTCTTCCCCTTCTCTCTTATATACACATGCATATAGACTCTCGCTTTCATTGCACGGCGTTTCAATCGGCAGTTAATAGGGGAAGTATCGGTTCTTAGATTCATTCAAGAGAATGTTGTCATGATTACATCCTGGCAATGACGCAGCTTCCCTGAACGCATCCTTACAAGGAGATAACATAGCATAACAAATCCTCTGAATAAATTTTGTCGCGATGTCTTTTGTTCACGCTCGTCGCCGTGAATTAATTATCCGCTCGCCGCTCCTGAATTAGATTTCACTCTTTTATTTTACAATGTTCTTGCGCAATATTCTTATTTTTATTGATAATTCCAAAAGTCTCATCATAGAATTCAAATAAATCGAGCATCGCAAGTTTGAGCTATTTTTCAGTTATTAATTCGCCATATTACATACTTGTCAACAGCAAAACTTCTCGCTACGAAGCGCAAATATTAAATTTTTAGAACGGCGTTATCGACGCCGAATAAAATAGTGAGCCGTGCGCGCGCTCGTGCAACAATAGAGTTCTTGAAATTCAAATACAATACAAAGACGAAGACGCATCACGACGAAGCGGCACGTCCCGCTTTAGAAAAGTCGACGGTTGATACTTTTCTTAGCGGTACGACAGAAAGATGCGGAAAGAAAGGAAAACCTTAGAACGTACAAATTCTCTACGTTCGTCGGTCTCGCGGAGATACATATAAGAGTAGCTGCCTGTCAGTATGTGCTTTGTAAAAGCGTACATATCTCACCAATGTTGTTTTATTAATAAAATTCATAAGTACGTTGAGCGGCGCAATAGCTGGTTTTACTCTCGTCGACCGTTAGTAACCGTAAAATCTCAAAAGAGAAGGATGGCAAGAAACCGATCAGTAGAAGAAAGGAGAACAGAAAGAGAGACGTGGTACGAAGCCAACAATAACAGTGACAACTTCTCTCTCTCTCTCTCTCTCTCTCTCTCTCTCTCTGATTCAATAGAGCATAATATCTGGATCCAGGGCCGAGGAGTGTAGGACATTGCAGCACCCTATAGCTGTCAAGACGGGGGTGAGCAAGTGGCGACGGGACAACACTGAGGGTTGCCATTGATATCAACATAAATCACAATAGGAATTTGTATTACAGTTACAGAGGCTGGTGGATAAGAAATAAGGAATGTAATAAAGAAAATTGGTAGCTCGGAAAGGAGTGACAGGGAAAGGAAGGGGAAGATTTTTCCATGAAGAGACGCTCTTATGAGAAATACAAGTACTGTATTCCGAATATCTCTGCGAATGGTTACGTTAAAAACAAGACTGACGATAATGAAATAACATGCGCGGATAAATGCGCGCCGGGATAATGGCTTTCACGATCGCTTTGAGTGTCATCTCACTGAGTGAAAAACCAGAAGTTCGTGAGTGTGCTAAATAATCTCGATTACCATAGCGCGTCGTAATTTCGACTTGATTGTTAATTGATTCGTTGTCACGTACCCTCGAAATTGCGAAGCTCCAAAACATTCAAGCATTACGTGCAAATTAAAAACAAATATATCATCGATTTCCTCGCAATAACAATACAATATACATTTATTTGTTCTACGCTGAATCCCATTGAGCTATGCATTTTCAACTATTTGCTTAATTTGTACGCGTTCCAACGATGAAGCGTTCCGCAAATTACGCTCAAACTCGTTGCGGTTTTAGTTCGCCATTTTACGAAATAAAAATATCGCGTCGTGAAATATACCGCGGTAGTCATCACGCGCATTAAAAAGCGATTTGCCGTTTTGATCATTAATAGCACTAAATTTTTCGTGCTCGAGTTTTCTGGTGTAAATTAATATTCATCGTTATGTAGTACAGCTTAAAGCTCGTCTATCAGAAAAACCCAAAAGCCACTCAATAAAATATTATTTCAATAACGCGAAGGAAAGAGCAAGTTCATAGCGTTCTTGGCGCGAGAAGAAAACAATTAAAGATGTAATTAAAAATGAATGCTGCCTCTTTCCCAGCAAGTACAAAAATAAAAAACGCGTGCACGAGTAACGAGAAACGAGAGGAAAGAAATAGAGAGAAAGAGTGAGAACATAAATGCGAGAACTGTCCGCTGCTCCCGTTACAGAAACGAGACGGTCGAGAGAGTAGCAGGATGAGGGGCCGCGAAGAGAACGAGGGGAGGTGGCTCGGAGACGAGGAATGGGGAATTGTAATGAGCAGCTCGACAGTTACAAATGACAGGATGGAATTCGCGAACTGCGATAGAACCCAGCTTCTGCCTAAAGCCTGCGTTACACATCCAGACGGAAGTGTTTCGTCCGTTGTAGGGCAATTTCGTCTTACTCAAGATTGTATTTCGGTGCCCTTTAATTTAATCACTAATTTTTTTCAAAATACTAATGCTTTAAAAAAGAAGTATGTGCGGGGGAAAGGGAGGACAACATCTTTTATTTTAAGATGATTATGCGTAGCTGTCTGTACAAAAACTTTATCTGCGATTTATATATGTATATTTAAATTTCAGATTTTTTTATTCAGATTTATGTGTATATTTTTTCTCTAATTGTTTAAAATATTACATAGCTAAGAATTACAAGTAATATAGTTCATAAAATCTTGTATCGATATTTTGCAATTTTAATTATTTTTATTTTCTAAAAATGCAAAACAGAAAATCTTTTCTTCTTGATGATATGAGAAGCTTGCACTGCACTTTAAGTAACATTGTTGCTTACATGTACACATTCCAAACCTTGGACGCGTATATAGAACGATAAGGTATGTTGCTAACGATGCCAACGATGCGGGTTAATGCGTGGACGGTCGACACCAGAATGAGAAGGGATGGTCATCGAGCAGGCGATACGCCATCCATGGTGTACTAACGAGGAATTTGCGATTTTGTTGGTAAGCGTGCTTTGCGCTTCATTTCGTGTAATTTCCACAATGTAGAATTTTGAACCTATTACAGTATCTAATCAAGGAGAACGAATCAAGAAGAACGATTGATATAAATCTTTCCTCCAGATACAAAAGATTTTTCTATTTAAATTATACTTTTACGTTATTATTTTAATTTTTAATTGAAAATTAGATTACCTGGAAAACAACATTATTAAATTTTCCATTCCGAGAAACTTTTGATCTCAATTCGGTGACGATAGCTTTATTTCTTCCACTGAGATTCCTCCAAAATGTCTTGTGCAGCGGAAAATTTTCTACAACATATAGCGAGATTCTATCTTTTCGTGATATTATATAAGGAAGTTGTAGTTAAGGAGAGTCTCTCCGTCAGGAAACGAACAGACAAAATGCGAGATTCTAAGACAGTAGAACCGCGAGAGTACTCGCGAAAAAAAGGCGGGACAGTTCTCTATTCTCTCAAGAACCGGAAGCGACGCATTGTCGTATCCAGGATCCATCTGATACGAAACAAATTTTCGTCGGTACCGAGAGAAAAGAACAGATTTTGGAAATTTTCGTATGTATCATTTAGGGATATCCTGTATGAGAGGCTACGACGCCGGCCGTGGTCAAGGGATTTTATCGGTCTGTGTTTACAATGACCTGATGCACTTCGCAGTTCCCAAATAATTCTGTTTTCGCAATCGGATGTAAACTGCTCTCCGAATTTCTATTTTCGTATAATCAGTGTGTGTTTTTTGTACAATGTCGATATTTTTGTTCATGTTTCCAATTTCTTCACGTTTTTAATATGACTTTGAATATAAGTGTTTTTGTTATTGAAACTTCTGCTACATGAAATTATAGGAAATTGAAAAAGTATATAGTAATACATATGTTACTTAAAAGAAAAAAGTTAATGTATTCTTGTCTGCATTCTTGTCTAATAAATAATTACATCTTTACCTAGTAAAAAATAATATAAGTTAATTAAATAACGATATTATATAAGTTAATTAAATAACGATAAATCATTAAAATTTGAAATTCTTTTTGTACACACACATACACACACACACACGCGCGCGCGCGCGCACGCACGATTATTTATAACACTATTTTCAATTTAAAGGATGTTGACTTCTTTTTTAAAGTTTTCATATTTATTATATAATACGAAGCCAAGGTTCTCAAAGAAAAACAAGTACAAATTTTCGCTTACCAGCAGCTCTTGGCGTTTCGTCATTAAATCACTCCGAAAGGATCTACTATCTGTCATGGACCGTGGAAAGGCTTCAGCGCATCTATCCGCACACGAAAGAAGCCTGATTAGGTTCACGAGGAGGTCAACCAAAGCTCCGCCGTTACTCTTCTCCGGAGTTGTTAATAGCCGGTGAACCTGTTCCAGGTTGCAAATCGAGCTAATTGGATGCAAATAGTAAATACGACAAACGATATAAAACTGCTGGTGTACAAAGAAAAGGAAGCGAATAAAAGATCCCGTGTATAAACGCGGTTGAAGGGCTGGAAGAGCTAGGAGTTAGGTCGTCCTGGAAAAGGATGAGAAAGGATGGAGAGAAGTTTCGGTACGTAGCAATATACGGGAGACTTAGCCGTGATAAATCCTTATATATGAGGCCGCACCGCGGCGGCCCTCTATATGAAACTCCCTCCGGAGCACCCCATGGGATTACCCTCTTTGGTCGACCTGTACCATCGGAGAAAAGTCACTACGTTGTTACGTAGGGCAATGCCGTCCCCATCTAGAAATAGAAAACAAATGAGAAGAAGTTGAATCAGCGTCGATCGGATGCGGGGATCGGATTTTCTCGTCGATACATGGATATAGCTAAATCTGTCAATCTTTGATCTTTGATGAGTTCTCAATAGTTCGGTAATTAATTTTTTCAATTACATCGAATCACAATCGATTGTACTTATTATTTGTTATTATTAAAAGTGTAAAAAGTAATATTAATTAGGTAGAGTTGCAAAATTGTTTCGGCGTAATGTATCTAGCTCTGATTAAAAAAATGCTTTTTTTTCTCGCCTTTCTTCTCTATCCCTGATATATCCTGATTGAAAATGATGCACGATGGAGTTTAACGTGCAATTTGGAAAGTTGGGAAAAAGATAGCATTGTCGGACTCTGCTGGGCTTCCGTTACATTTCGACTTGTAAAGATACGTATCGTTAGCGATAGTGATTATCTAGAATAGCGACATAATCGTTATGTCGTTAACTCTTAATGACATTGCGACGTAATTCGGAGCGTGCGAAAAGCATGAACGAAAATGCATGGGTGTTTTGTTTTATCGCGTCATTCGGAAACAATATCATCATCTCGGAAAAATTTCTATCTTCTCTGCGTCCACAATGCACACGTATTTTTTACACATACATGATTTTCACGCATTTCGTGATTCAAAAATAAACCCATGTTTTTAATCACTCGCGCAAACCCATGTTTTTAATCACTCGTTCTGATCGCTCTAAGCACTCGTATGATTACTGGCTGTGATGGCCGATCAAAAAATCATTTGAAAATCCGGTATCATCCATTATTCGTCATTCGGCTCTGTGCAATAGCTTTTATTTGATTTGTAATGCCGCGAGCAAAAAGATCGCATCGCTATTCGAAACGGCGGCAAGAGTGAGAAATCATATTTTGTACGCACTCCCGATAAATATTTTTACGGATATAACTCGTAGAAACGGATTAATCGAAAAATCAATATTTTATTGCTTTTTTTATCAATTTTTAATAAATAAATCACCTATTTTTAATAAATCAATAACTTTTCCGCATTTAACATTTTCTTCCGCATTCAATATTAATGATTTTATATCATATATTTTATATTACACAATATTTTATAAACGGTTTCGATATTATTAAAGCGATACATATAACATATTTACATATATGCCCAAGCATTATGTATACTTATCATAAAGAAAAGATTTTTAATTTTTTTCTCAAAGAAAACTCAAAATAAAATTATTAAATTAGCTAAGAGAGATAGCAAGGAGAGATTATTTTTATTTGATGCTTTAACAGTCAAGTGCCTGTTTTGAATTATAGAGAATACGTTTGATGTGCTTGTATGTGTTCGACGTTTTTATTTGAAAGCTGATTTGTTTTCCCTGTATCGCTGAAATTTCCGGGGTCGCTGATGCGTATGACGTATGTAGAATATAAAATGCACAACGTATTATTGAACAATAGCCAGCCGATAATAGGTTCGAATGCGCGTCGGTGCGTGTCATTAATTGTTTTATGCTTTCTGGCGAGAAATTACGCGGGTGATTTTCTTCGTGCACGTTCGCGATGATGACCCTCCATCGATCTACGCGATGCAAATGCGAAATTATTAAGAAGAATGGGACAGCTCGCGATGACGAACGTGCCGCTCTCGCAAACGATCTCGGCGTTGCATTAATTATCCCATGTTATCACAAAAATTGCTGAACTATAAAATTCATTCGGTCGACCGTTGCACGCAGCTCACTTTTGGCGCGTAAAAACATTATGTGTCACAGAGAAAAATATGAAACTCCCACGCTATTAAAACAAAGGGAGTCGGGTATAGAGCATCAACGGACATAAAATGTTTGTCGTTGCGATGGACAAACGGTTATCGCTACGATTTTTGGTGCATGCGCTAAATGAAAGAGAGAAAAAGAACGAGTGAAAATATGATTGTTGTTGGAGAGAAATAGAGACGGGGAGGGGGGGGGAGAGAGAGAGAAAGAGAGAAATCGAACGATAATAATTATCGTGAAAACGGAATATCTCGCTGGGTAACGCGACGCCGGCTGTGCAGAGGGGAGATGATGGTCTACGCTGAGGGGCAGGTAAAAGAGGAGGGGGATGATCCAGCCGGATGCCATTCCCGGTTGCATCGGCCGTTCACATAGAAAGAGAGACTCGGTAGAGGGTAGTAAGGTAGAAAGAGGAAGAGCAAATCGGATGTGAGAGGGGCGGCTGGTCTCGGCTGCCATTGTGTTCGTTATAATTAAAAACGCGATTCGCAATTGCAAATTGGAAAATGGGAGAGAGCGTGCCGGCCGGCGTTGTTTATGGGCTGTTCATTGATTTTTATGCGCCGAAATTAATGACCGACCCGCGATTTCGGGGCGTCGCCGTATAATCGTCGACATGTATGTACCTAGAGTGTCGTTATGCGCTCGTTCTATCGCGCACTGAATCCCAACAAAAAAAGAGAGAGAAAGAGAGAGGTGAAGAGAGATATCGGAAGGATACCGGACAAATGCGAAATTTCGAATGGGCAGAATAACGAAATGTGCACCACAATGAATCTACAAATACTGAATATCTTGCTGATACAAGCTGCGCTATAGCGATCGAATAATTAAATAATTATCGCGATAATGTTTTTAACGACATCGCATCATAGTCGCTAGTTATCGTTACGCTAAAAATTATCATATAGTTACATTTGCAAAAGTCACATTTATTTAACATAAACAACCGTGGCTTTCGCAAATTCGACAATTGAATAATATCATTAATATCATTTTTTAATTTGATAGCGCGTATCTAGTAATTTCTGAGTTGGATCATTATTGATAGTAAAGAAATAATTATAATCTTAACGCATCGTAGATACATTGTGCAATTCATAGATGTACAAGAAGCACACTCCATTTTTCCTTGCGACAAAATATCCAAATGATTTATCACATTCGCGTTCTTAATTCGGAAGTTGAAATTCCCGACGCTACCGCAGCAATTCGGTAGACGTGACGGTACGGTACGTCGTAATGCTATAATTAACGTTATCGTCGTAACGGAGACGAGAGGAGTATCGGGAAAATTGAGGAAAAGAGGAAGAAAAGTACAGCGCGGAACTGAAAGACCTGGACCATTAGCCAATCTGGCAGTAATGCGATCGGAGCTAATGGTCGCACGACATCCGATAGCTCTTAAATAACTCGCGAGCTGCGGCATTGCACATATATACGCGCCCGAATTCACACAAGCATACAAGCCAACTCCCGCTCCCGGGATTTATCAATTCGGAACTTCCTCCTATCTGGATTCACCGCGAGAGCTCTCGGCATTGGTCGATGAATGTTTACTGCGCGCGGATTGCATCTGGCAAGCTCGAAAATATTACAGCTGGATAATAAAGCTGGATCGAAGAACGATTAACTCTAAATTTGACAATGTACTTTGTAAGAAACATGTTTCCTGGTAGAGACCAATCATTTTACCGTATGTCACAAATGCAAAGATTAGTGGTACAAAATATTTTTCATAACCGCCGTAACAATGTCATTTCACATATGAGATAACTCGGATAAATGAGAATAGCCACATACATGCCTTTCCACCTATATAAAGTATCAAACATTTTTCATTACATTACCATTTTTCAACCAATGTATTTTTCGTCATTTTTAGATCAACTTTGTTTTATGTGAAGCATAACTATATATTAACTTTAGTTTTACAGATACGTTTCTGTTATCTGATGATGATAAATTTTTATGGTTACACACACACACGCGCGCGCGCGCGCGCGCACACACACACACACACACACACACAAACACACACACAAACAAACGTGTGTTATATAAATTAATAAAAGTTAATTTATTATATTATTATATATTTCACGTAATATACTATGAATTTTTATATTATAGATGTATTGCTGATGCAATACAGAAGATATACTTCTATTTCAGTTTCTTAAATAACTGACGTAATTTAATAATTTTGGGAAAAGATAAGAGGATACGCGATATTCGTCAGAGTTGTTGTTTGACCTTTTTCCCGCATAGCCAACGTGTATAAGATTCTATAACTCGCAGTTAGAACCATTCCTTAGGGTAGTGATTCCTTAAATAAGTATAAATCCGGATGATGCGCTCGTAAAGGCCGATGATGTTTTACGTAACATTGCGGAAGAAGACGAAGGCGGATCTCTTCGCGTGCCAAAAGGTCCCCTGAATCAATCCCTCTTTTCTCGCAGGGTGTCTTCTCTTCGACTGCTCGCGCATCTCGCTTTTACGTGTCGTATTACACTGCCGACTTATGTCGCCCGGATGACCGAATTTTACGACACTCTTCTTTCGTTTTCTCAAGCGAGGCGAGTCTTGAGCCCAGAGCTGAGAGCCGAGAATGATGGCCGCTGCTTGTACGTGCACGCGTGCGAAAAAGAGCCATGTATAAATACGGGCGTGTCGTTGTCCAGAAAGGATGATGGTTCATTTTATTATATCGTAACCCGCGGCGCGGTGCCCTTACGACTTTCTGATTGATAAGACTGCTACGAAGACGAGCCGTTTCACGGCCGCATAGGCTTTAACGTACGACTCACGTTGTTACGGTTGAACTTTTTAAGATCGGTCGGTCTTCTGAGAGTGAATTTTGCGGTCCACTAATTTTCGGGGATCTCCGAAGTGATTAGCGAACGATGCGCGTTCCAATTGCTACATATCGCACATTTATTTACTATGTTGCGCGATAATAATAATTCATCGTTCGTAATGATTAAAAAAAAAAATTGATAAACGTGCCGCGAATGGACGTTTAATTATGGATGTTTAACTTTCAATTTTTTCATTTAATATTTGTTCAAATAAAAATAACGTGAGATAATTGAGCAGATACTAATGTGCAATGAGAGGTCGTAAAAAATTACTTTAATCAGACTAATCAGTACGCGCTATAAATGTATGCGCGGCGTAAATGTTTTCATCACGCAATAAATGTAAAATAATTATGAAATCCGTACAAAATACAATATATATTTTCGTGATTAATGTTTGTCATAGTCTGACAAATTATCAACGTTGCTTTGTGATAATATAAAGAATCGTCAATAAAAAGAACGCAATTCTACTTTATCTCCGAAATTTGGAATAGCTGAAAGAAAGAAGAAGTCGAAGACGCACTACGTGAAAGCATTTTTCGTAGCAAATGTTCCGTGACGGTGAACAGTTGTCGCCACTCGTACTTTAAATGTCCACCCCTAAACAAATTTACGTTCGGCTGGCAAATAAATGTTCGGCAATAGCCGCGCCCTTACATACTTTGACGAAATTCCGAAAACTGTTTGCATCGTACATATCTCGCTATGCCTTGCGGAAACATTATGGTTCGTAAGAGCCAAATTTACACTTTTGCGCTTAGGATGCGTTTAAATCGCTTCTTTGCATATGCGATTATTGCCTGCATAAAAGACACTCTTGATATATGATTAAAAAAAAGAATATCAGATGACAGATTTAAAACGATTTAAAACAATGATATTATAAAATTCTCTTCATGAAGATTCATCAAGGAATAAATTTTACTGACAGGACTAATTTTCCATCGATGCAAGTGTTGCTATGATTTTCATACATACAAAAAAATTCCAACGATCGAAATACAGATATGAGATACTTTGAAGGACATCAATTCAATAATAGGAATATCATTCTGTGAAACGCATAAATTTCGTAGCATCGAGTCCATAGGTAACTATATCTTCGTGAGAAGATATAGTTTCCCCTTCCTTTAGGTCGAAGGTAATTCATCTAATCTAAAATCTTTTCGCTGGCATATAAAATTTCTCCAGCGGTGTATCAAATTATTTTAACCTGTCTGTAGAACAATATATCTTTTACATCGTGACCTCTCTTTTATTATTTAACTTATTTCATTATTTTTACCTTCTTTGAAATTTCGCGTAAATACTCTAATTAAAGAAGGAAAGTAAATTATATTCGAGATTTTATATATATATATATATGTGTGTGTGTGTGTGTGTGTGTGTGTGTGTGTGTGTGTGTGTGTGTGTGTGTGTGTGTGTATCAATTCTTTCTATATGAGTATTATGTGCAATCTTCTTATAATCTTTAATCTTGTTTAATTATTTATTTTTATTTTGTTAAATCTTATAGAATTTTTGCCCTTAAAATTCGAATTAAATTATGTTTATTCCAAGTATTGTGTGCAATATAATAAGTAAATATTAATTTCTCTAAAATATGTTTTTACTTAAAGAATAATTATAAATCTAAAAACATGTACGACGATATAATGTTGTACACTTTTGCATTAAGACACGAATCTTTGCTAAGGTGAAGAGTGATCATCGCTCGTTCGTCACCGCTCTTGAATGGTGACTATCCTGCTGTGCATCAGAATTATTTGTCAAAAGTCAATGCGATCTCTCTCTAAACTGGTTAAAATATATGATTAATAATATTCTCACGTTTACACGGATTGCCACGTCAGCACCATGTTCGCTAGAGATGCGTTAATAAAAGAGCTATGTAATCAGATTGGTATCGACAATTAATATAGAGAATCCTGAGGGCTCGTGCGGTTCATGGTACAAGGACGAGACGCGGGAGAGGAATCTAGAAAGAGATATACGTCTGGGATAATCAGAGAGAGAAAGAAAGGAAGAGAAGAAAAAGTAATACGCAGGCGATGTGTGTGTGTGTGTGTGTGTGTGTGTGTGTGTGTTTATATTTCTCTCTTACTAGCATCTAAAAATCTGTTTGATCTGTGTGTGCAACGGTGATATTCATTAATCAATAATAAAATAATACTTGAATTGCATGCCAATCATATCGTCTGAGCGTCTCAGACGCATCAATTAAAATTTCAAATTATATTTGTTCGAAAATAGACTTACTGTGTCTCAAGAGAAATAAAAACGTAATAATTTTAATCGGCGAAACATAGTGTATCGTAAAGTCAATTTTATCGACTGTACGCTGTCACGCAAATTATGTACGGAGCGTCAATCATAATTCTATAATTGCATTAAGTGTTATATTCTTATGCAAATTTTCTTACGGTTTACCAGAATTGACCAGAATCTTATAGATGAACATCGCGATGAATATTTCATTATTTGCGGTGTCGTTATTAGTTGTCAAGCGAATTTAGATGTCTCAAAGCAAACTCGTTAAAGATACGGTTGAAGCTATAACACCGAAACGTCTCCTCTTTCGAGACTGCCAAAGACCATCGTCGAATGTCGCGTCGATAAATCTATTTGATTGGAAATCCGTATCTGTTGAGACACAAAGGGTAAAGAGTGCCAGGTATCGTCGATACTATGCTGATATACGAAATATCATATTCGTTCCTGTAAGTTTGTGTCCAGAAGCAATACCGATTTTAATTTAAAGCTGCCTGCGCCGTCGACCCGGCTTGCGCGTCGTCACCGCAAAGAATCGCGGGACGGACGTGATAATTATCACCGAGTCAAAGAACAATCCTCCACGTCCGCGTTCATCGACACTGCAGCAAATACGGCGACACATGTATAATATATAGATATGTTACCATGCGCGCCCCAGGGTCTCTTTTGATGTTACACACAGCACTGGAAAACTCGCGCTGCACCGGGAAACTCATTTTCTGAAGCCTGTCCTCTGCTGTCCGCGGATCGTCGGCAGGCAGGTGGATTACATATTTCCATTTGGCAATCAACTGGCCTCCTCTCCCTGTCTAGTCTACCGCTTGATGTACATACGTAGCTTACTTTATATCGAGCAAAAACGAATCCCAGACACGAGGCAATCTCTTGTCAGTGGCTAATTAACGATAGACGTCGATCCTTGATGGAAAGAAACTTGTCACGTTATTTTCAATACGATTCGACTCTGCGAGTATTTGTATCAACGATATAAACTCGTGAAATCGCGTGTCTTGCTCAATTTAGGATACAGTGATACGGTTCTTTTGATCGAAAGCTTAGACTAGATTAGAGCAGTGAGTATTGAAAGATTTTGATTCTCCGATGATACTTCCTTATATCCGTTTATACTTATACTTGGTGAAATGCTTGTTCCATTCGTTATTTGCAATCCTGTATTTTGCGATAATCGTGTTCCAAACAAGCAAGTGGTTAGCCCGTAGTGCTCACGCAGCCAAAATCATCAAAATCGCCAAAATTGTGGTATGATTCGCCGCAAGCAGAACGCATAACGTATCACTGATATTTGTTTTGCGTCTAATCGTTTTTCCAATCACATTGATTAGCGTCTATTTATAGTGATTTGGCGCAATGCCCTGAAATTCCTGGAATAGAATCCGTAGATAAGAGATCGTCCTTGTAGTGGATCCAACGATGCAGTGAGATCAACAATGCATTCGGAATCGCGAAGGAACCCTGTCCTTCTCCCTTCTTGACTCTGTTCTTTCGGTATCCCACGTCTCATTCGATAAAGAAACAGAGAAATAGAGAAAGAAAGAGAAGAAAGAGAGAAAGAGGCAAGTAAGACTTACCTCTTAACAATTCGCGTCATGCAGCTACCGGGAAGCCGGACCATGTCCTGCATTGCGATGCGATGGACGACGTGTATCGTCCGTCAATCATCCCAGAGACACGTATCCCACGTCATCACGTACTCTGCATGTAATATAACTAAACACCATCGTGTCCAACGTGTAAACAACACACATTGTCGCCTATGCAGAGCCATCTTTCTGCGCTATCGCGACCAATTGACTGAACTGTGCGACGTGGGATGGATAAATGGATCAAGATTTATTTGAGGCATGCCGCGTTATTTGCGCGCATTGAGGAAATCAAGCGCAAAAACTCGAAAATAAGAACAAAAAAGTCAACTGCGAAAGCTGCTGGAAATATGTCAACTGCCGTTACTAATACATCCAGTAGCATGGATTCTAATTATGTTATTGTATAATATATAATATATCATAAACATAATAATAAGAACATTAAAAAAATAAAGATATATAAATAGTTATATATTTTTTCATCATTGGATCAACTAGAATAATTTTTTGTTTTGCTCAACTCGAATGTGACAGAATGAAGGTGACGGTGTGAGAACTAGAAGAAAGAAATGGGGACGAGTCTTCTTCGTAGTCGCAAGAATGGTGCGGAGTGCTTCGAGATGGTATCGGGTTGCGGCCGAACGGAACGTTGTTACATTCAAATTAGAGTGGACGACGGTATGCGTACCTGAGAGTCGCGTTGGGTCGTTGTCGTCTTCGAACCAAGACGGTTCTTCTGGTCCGAACGTATATACGGACGGTTTGCTTGTACACACCGCAGCAACACCGTGGTAGAGGACTTACGGACGAAGGATCGTATTCAAAACAGCGGGTGGCTCCCAAGCCCTCAAGCCGTCATGCGATCTTGTCCTTCCACAACGAGCGCGGGTCCCATCGCGCTCCGTCTCGAGGCGGAATTTCAATACACTCGTATATTTAACGAACGTCCGACCTCTTCTTCTCTTCCCTCTCTTTTCCTCTCTTCCTCTTCCCGTGCATTTTCGCTCTTGCATCCTTTTCTTCTTCTTTTGCTTCTTTTACTTTGTTTTTCTTCTTCTTCTTATCCCCCGCTTCTCTCCTGCTTATTCGTCCGACGCTTTTTCGTCCTTCGTCCTTATGTGTTCCTTTTTCTGTTGAGTTTCTCAGGTTCTCCCGATATACCAAGAGGAGAACTTGTTCGCTGGTAAAATCGCCTTTTTGTATTTCCCCGCTACGAAAGAGAAGACCGGGAAGACACGTCGTGGCTGTGAGACTGGAATCGAGAATTTATTGTTAGTTAAACGGGTCCGTTTCTTGGTCAACTTATCCCGGTCGAAAGCTTTTGACGGACCCCTGGTGTCTCGATCGTTTGCTCGCTTCGTCTGCAACTCGAGACTCATATACACACCAACAAGAGAATTAGCGAAATAAATTGCAACAAGTATGAAAAATGCCAAAAATGGAAAGAGTCTTAATTTTATAAAACTTCTGTATATTAGCAAATTTATCTGCTTAACGATTTCTCTAAGCTTATAAAATTAAAAAAAGATTAATTAAAATTAATTAAAATTAAAAAATTAAAAAATTAAAATGTAATTAAATTTATTTTTATTAAAATTAAAAAGAATACAATAATTACACTTTTTACTTATGTAATTATAATAAAAAGCTAATAATAAAAAGCATATATAGATTGTATAAATATTAATAGCATTGATGTTTGTATGAAAAATGTAAGCTACTTTTAATGCACTTTGCATATCTTAAAAGTAATAGCTAAGTTTTCTGATTCCTTTATCACACGCATTAATGCTTATTATGTGTGGTTACTGATTAATATACTGATTAACATATTAGTAACATACTTACTGTTTAGTATAACATTTCCGTCTACAAATTACTACAGATAACATTTAAAATATTAAAATATAAATTCATAATGACGATAACATATACATATATATATGGCCTGAAGAAATTGATTTTTTCATAGAAGCAGTACGACTTTGCGCTCTTATCAATATGTTCTTTGATTCGAAGTAGATTGGCAAGAATGTTCCTTCCATCAACGGTCTTGTCTTTCTTTCGATTGCTAATAATCTCAACATGCAACTTTTGTCTGCGAACTTCCGTTGTTAGCATAATTTTCGCATTTATACAATCATATTTATTATATTCTTAATATCAAACAGTATTAAACAAATTTTTTTACTTATATGTCAACACGAATATTATTTGAAATTGAAAAAAACTTTATATTTTATTTATTGCATTTTTCATAAAAATGATGATTTTGCGTTACAATATAAGCATAGATTATTTTAATAAAATTTATGAAGTATTCTATATGCCACATTTTATTAGACGATGACATAGAGAAATCGTAAATAATAATACTTTGATCACATTTATGATATTTATTTTCTGGATGGTAATTATTTCTCAGTATAGTATTCGGATTTGAAAATCTCTCAATGTTCTTTGAATTTTCATCGATATACCCATCGCCCATCATTTCCGAAGTACATGATCTGTGACATAGCGTCGAGCGATTCAAGCAGAATCATGATATATCGATCGTTTATTCAATTAGATATTTATTTCGAAGGATTTAGGAATGCAAAACTTATTGTGCGGGCAGTTCTGAAGTTTGATCGTTTCTGTATAATCAAACGCGTCTTATTAGCTCGATTAACTCGACTCGCGCGATATCGTCATGAAACCGCTCTACGCGTGAGTATCTTTTGTTCATTTACCAAACGCCGCAGATACGGAATGGATCGACTGCGAACGGGTGGCGTCCCAACTTTCTAATTAATAGGTATGATTGTGATTAACTCGTGTTTCAATATTTGCTCGAGACTTAGATTTGTAACTTAGATACGATTGTAACTTAGATTCGCGGTTTGTGACCATTGGTGATCGGAACGTGTCTCGCGAGATTTATAGAATCCATAAAATCGATTCTACAATGAGTTCCATTTAGTGACACAAGTCGATACAAATATCGTTCTGTTTTTGTTATTTATTGAATACCAAGAAAGATAGAACGATGTTTGTGTCAACTTGTGTCACTAAATAGAAAGCACCCAATTAACACATCCGCTACCATGCATCACATATGTGTATGTGTGTGATACAGCGATTCGAGAGCCTGGCATCATATGTGTGATATTGTTGATTACCCATATATGTGTTTTATATGTGTACAAGTAAACATGTGCGACGTAAAACTATGTATTACATAAAACTGTTGCAAGAAAGACATGGGCTATAACGGGGGTTTTTCCAATTTGACCACAGTAGCAAATGTGTTAAGTCGTAAGACGTAAGCTGAAGAATCGATTATCAATTGAATAATCGATTATTCTCGTCATTGTGATTGATCAATTTTTTACTTTATTTTTACTTTATTAGTTTATAATGCTATTGTAGAATCGTCTTAACGCGAGTAGACGACAAAGCGACAATCAGGGCTGTGTTCGGGGAGCACACTATCAGCGTCATTCCATTCTTGTTTTACGTTTAATGAAGGATAAAAACGGAATGATACAATAGCGCTCCCCGAACGCAACTCAATACTTCGCGTTCCGTGGAAATTCAATTTTTAGTCATATATTTCTTTATTCATGTTATAATATGAGACAGCAATTCTTCGGATGCAAACATGCGTTATTTGTATACGATAACGTGTATCGTTTACTAGATGAGAAGTGAAAAATGTATATAATTTTATATATTGTATAAAATTGTAGCAAAGGGCAACGAAAGTGTGTCGCGGCGATGAGTGATGCGTGAAGTTTTAGCCGCGTAATTTTTGGATCTCTTCCGTCGCGTCGCCCTGTTTGAGATTCATCCGTTGCGTAAAAATGCGAGACGTACGAGTGTAGTTTCGCTTGTAATTACATTTTTCGCGTCGTATTCTTTCATTGTAGTGTAACGTAGTGCGTACGGTCGTATACGCGCAGATAATGTCGAAGCATGTCACATAATTACCGTTTTCTGGCGATTAGCGCTCGCGTCCGATCATAATTGTGTTTTCGCAAGCGCAGTGTTGTGCGAGGAGTGCAAGGGTAATGAAGACTGCTGAAAGGAGAAGGAGGCATTGAGCGGAGTAACCACATGAGGTGAGTAACTTATTTGTTATATTTTACCTGCAGAATCAATTGCGACGGCTCAATTTATAAGTCATTTGGAATCATTTTGGATATAATATGTATAGAATATTTGTGATATATTTATATTTTTAATAAAAACGATTATATGACTCTAAAAAATTTACGTTTAAAAGGTTTTAACTTTTTTATTTGATATTTTTAAAAATTCAATACACGCAATAATTATTTTTTGAAATATTAAATTATTTTAGTTATGCTATAATTTGAATATATTTCTGCGTATTTTTCAGATCAATTTGAATACTACAATTTCGCTACTACGCGTATCGTGAGTCCTAAATTTATTACAATTTTAAACTAATAAATTTATTATTAGAATATATTTGATGTAAGTATATAAAGTAATTATACAGATTAAGGGAGACCACCACCTAGTTGTTAAGGCAAAATTACTTAGAATCATAATCTTGACAACATATGTCAAGATCAAGATCATCGGCGCGGTGTCTTTTAATCTGTATAATTATCCATTATTTATTATTGTTAGCTGGTAATATTAATTTAATTATTTTTTTGTTGTTTGGAAAAATTTATATATATTTGTGAAAGCATGAACGGTAGTTAGAGCAACTGATTGTTGATTAGAGACCGAGCTTCCCTTTTTCTTATGGCTAAGCGGCTATGGATAAGCTCACCACGCGAATAATAATTATTGCAAATTTTCAATGATAAGTCGTGCTAATTACATAAAGTAACAATTATCTACTAAGATAGGGATTGCCTGATATCAGTTCTTAAATGAGAAAGCTGTAATTTGTTTACAATTTATTATTAATGTAATATTTATATCTATGGCGACATTTCTTTTCTGAAACTCATTATTCTAATAAATACAAATCTGTATTGATTGTTAATATTAAATAGTTAACTGCATATGAATTTTATAAAATTTTTATTCGCACTGCACATCTGATAATAGCAATATTTAACAATTATCGTAAATAACTTGATATTAAATATATTTTATTTTTATGGCTATTACATGTTTCAAAAAGAAAAATACTTTTCGTGTAAGTTCTTTTTCTCTATTGAGAAAATAGAAAATATTTACTACTCATAATCTATACTATAGTAAAAGATCTATCAAAAAGTTGATTAATTTTATGGTAAACTCAATATATAGATGTCAATATATAGGTGTATAAGATATCTTGTGCATTTTAAAGGAATCTTAAAAATACAAGTGTGCATATGATTTTAAGATATATTAAATTCAGTTGTAAAAGTTGTAAAATCTTGCAAGAAATTATTACATGCTAAAGCATAATTTAGAGGAAATAACAGATTTGCATGATGCTATACATATAGGCTGCATTCAGAAAACGCAACGATTGAGTGAGCGCTCAATAATTATTGCCTATGATTGGAATGGGTCTTTAGATCTAGAAGAATATATCAATAGCGGCGAGTGCTTACTCAACTGTTGTGTTTCCTGAACCATATTCAAAATGTTTTTATTTAAACATTAAATATTTGTTTAGTTAAATAAGTCATTATCGCTGATATTTTTTGATACATAAATGTATCAAAGCACGCAAAGTTGCTATTGCTAAAAATAAATTGTAATTGATAATGATACAAGAAAAACGTTAAACTTTTAGGAGATATCCATATTCAATGTGATATCTTTGTCCAGCAGCAACAGGAATGTACATTGTCTTCATTTTCATCTGCTCATTTTTCGATCCTCCTTTATATACTTGTGCCATCGCAGCAAAAAACTATGTATGTGAAATTAAAAATTTTTTAATGATTTATTATTTTCAGGAAATTTATGTAAACTGAGGAATTTATTGAAAAGAAAAAAGCTATCTTTATATACAAACATTTTAATGCATATTAACTTTTAGAAAAACTGTTACTATTAATATTGCTTTTCTCACCGTTTTAAAATCTATTTGTGAATAATTATCTGACAAATTTATTACAGCTACATCAAGAATCATTTCTCTTTCTCCCTTTCTCTCTCTCTCTCTCTCTCTCTCTCTCTCTCTCTCTCTCTTTCTCTCTCTTTCAGCGTTCATCTGTTTTAGGAATTATTTGCACACTACAAAGATAATGCTGTTTTACAACTTTTACTACAGACATTAGACAAGTTGTCGAACTATCGGCAAAGGATTCTTTGCATAAATTTGCTGGTTGCAAGAAAAATAATAATCATTTGGAGCGAAGCGTCAAGTAATGGCTGTTCTTCTGACTCTCTTTTTCAGTTTTTTTCAGGTCAGTATTATTGCATAGCCCGTCGTGTCTTTCATTTCACCATGTTTCAAGTACGAAATAACGAGTGCATACGACCCGTCCGTCCGTCGCGCTTTATCCTGACCGTATAATCACCGAAACGAACCATTTGTCATCTGTAATTAAAAAATAAATTTTCCTCTTTGCGTCGAAAGAAAGAATTTAACGGGTCTCGCAAATCACGCTTCTCACCGCATTTTTGCGAAATCTGACTGTGGTCTTTCCTTTTTTTGTTGTAACAATCATTGAAAACATATCCGAGCAATATATATTTAACAAACATTAATCCTGCAATAATTATTGATTTGTTATATTGTAATTAATTATCGAATTAATTCGACAATTAATCAGAATCTGTGTGCGCCATAACATACTTCATAAATATTAATTTCGCAATAATTACTAAACCACGATACAAACAACATAACAATTTGCACGTTTTAACGAGTTGCGCTTGGATTTCAATGACAAAAGAGAAAATAGGAGTTTCCTGATTGTGATATTCAAACTAATGTTGAGAGACCTATAATTAATCATATTATAATCATATATATATATATATATATACAAAATAATATTATTAAGATATTATATTTGATAAAATATATAATAATATATAATAAATATATAATAAATACAATTAAATCTTTTTCACTAGATTGTTAACTAGATTGTAGAAGAAAATTATAATTAAATTATTACTGATAAAAGAAAAACAGAGAAAGATGATTTTTAGGTATAAAAATATTACTGTATATTAAATATAAATGTAAATTTATGAATTCCTTTCCGTATCGAATAATAATAAAACGATCAAAATCGCGCAATATGACGATAACGTTGATCATCGGATAATGTTGATCATTCTTAAAAATATTTTTAAAAAGACAAGTTTTTCACAAGCAGTAATATTTGACAATCCTAGTCAGATTTGCCCCCGACGGCGCGAATAAATTGTAAAAACCGGCGTGATGCTTCAAGCACAACGTCTTCGTGACAAGATGTAGCAAGATAAGACTGATACGTGTCTCATGTACGACAATGACGATAACCAGGCAAAAATAGAAAGGAAGAGAGAAAAAAAAGTGAAAGAAGCGGAGGAAGGATGAGCGATCAAAGGTTCATCAAAATGCACGATGCATCTTCAAGCTCTATTGTCAATAACTTTGACAATGTGCGATATCTCCTTGTTGGACACCTGCATGCTGTTGCATCAAATCACCTTTAAACATGTTTGATCGTTTCACGCGCTGGTCTTCATCTCCATGAACATTTATCGCGAGAAATGAGCGGTCCAGCCATCTCCTTGCTTATTTAAATCGAGATTTATTGCCATGTCGAAAAGGATTCATCGAAGCGACACTGCAGCTTTCAGAATATATCCGTTCTATGGATCACATACTCACGCCTGTAAGCTAAAGCAGACGAAGCGATAATTAAGGATGCATCTCATTGAATTGTACCTAATATCAGCTTTACTATTATACAATAGGCGCATGTTAATTAATACCACGTTCGACTTTTATAATAATGAGGCGAAACCGTATGCTAATTAGAGGAGATTAATAAAGAGCTAATTACAGAGGAACTGCAAAGTCACGATTAAAGGAAAAGTCTCTTGCAAAAGGCATTTCTTGATTACACACTAATTGATGTATCAACTAATTGTGGTATCAAAATGTAATGTCATTAAATAATACTATTAAAACATAATAATACTATTATATAAGATATGGATATAAGAATATTAGAAAAACTTTCGAAACATTATATTAAAAAATATTTAAATATGATATTAAATAACAGCTGAGTGATTAAAAAAATTATATAAAGTTAAAAAATATTTGATTAATTTTTTTCAATATTTACATCTTAATTAATCATCAAATATTTTTATTAGAATCGGATTTATTATTATGTCATTAATTTCGATTTTTTTTATGGAAGCTACAGAAGACAACTCTAGATCTTCTCCATTTTAATGTTATTTTCTTTATCAAGCCCAATAGCAGAGCAGATAGAGGAAAGATGAAGGAGACGAAAGAATGAAAGAGACAGAATGGTTTAGGCAAAGAAGCGCAGCGGTCGTCTCCACAGAGATTGATGTTTATAAGAAGAAAGATTTGCATACGATGCAGCAGATCGTCGATAGCAAAGTGCCGTATGCGGGGCGATGCGACTCGGAGATTCAAAGAAGCTTTGTGCCATTATATCCGGAGTCTCTCCTCCTCCTCCCTCCCTTTCCCTCCCCTCACATACACTTTCTCTCACGCTCTCTCTCTCTCTCTCGTTCTTGTTCTCTTTCATTCTTCTTCCCCTTCAAATCACAGGCGAGTTGTCAATCCCAAACAAAATGGTGAACGAAATAAAAAATAAAAGTCTGTATATTTCTGCTATGTTTTGCCTCTAGTTTTTTAAATACTTTTTTCTTCGGTGCAGTGCACCACTGAACCGATGCGACAATTTCCTGATTAATATTGACTTATGAAGCGATCATTTTTTCGCCGTTTAGACTCTTCTAAACATGTATCTTGATCTTGGCGCACATTTATTCTTGAATATTATAAAGAGAGTTTTTTCATGAATCATAAATCTCGTTTCTCTTTATATAAACGTTCATTATGCTTCTTACAATTAGAATTTATATCATTTCTATGTCATGACATTATTAGTAATGAGCGTATATTTTCTTTTTGAAATCTTCCCAGATCTAACAAATAATGTACACTTTACTAATGTATATTTAAAAATTAAATAATGTATATTTAAAAAATTTAAAGTATCGTCAATGTTAACTTAAAACAAAACATTCCAGAATAATTAATAATTACATAAAACATTTTATATTATATTATAAAATTTTATATTATTGTAAATATACATTAAGATTGTGTAAATTCCTTGTTTTCTTTAACTCTTTCATTAAAAAAAATTAAGATAATTTTGAAATCTCAAAAAATGTAACTTTGAAAAAAATGTTTTGCTTATCATAATACTTCGAAAAAGTAATTTTTTTCTTTAATATTATGTCGTATTATTAAAAACAACTGAAATATTTCGAATATTCGAGTTAAAGGAAACACCATGTATAATAACTAAGAAAAGAAAAAATATTTAATTATTTTCTAATAATTTAATACATGACAGAACAGAATGTGAAAAATCACACATAATCGGGATAATAGCAATGATGTAGACATCAAATGGTTAGAACACAATCGTGAGGAGAGATGAAAAAAAGCAAATAACATTATCGACACGATCTCATTTTTTCCCAACCACATATTCTATGTAGTCACGCGTGATCAAAGCGGGTAATTAAGGAACTGCTAATTAATGGATAATTAACGAGTAACATTATGAAAAGAAGATATCGACAAGAGAAGGTAGCTTTGTCTCGCGACGATTGGACGCTCGATCGACTGAGTTCTGATTGTCCCCTGGTTTCCTCCTAGAGGTATCTCTAGACTGAGTTGTGATCTCTTTGATAAAAATGTATCTTTTGCATTCCAAGCCTTTCTTCTTCGTTGTCTTGCTGGTCAGTTGGCCACATTGTTAATTATTTGATTGACAAGATAAGAATCTTTTACATATATTACATATTTTTAACTCTTCCACGTTTTCTTTTGACTTGAATCATCTTCTGTCTGTTCTTTTTAAATTGGCGAGCGCAAATTAGCCTTTGTGATTCTGTTCTCAATTGTGCACGTTTTCGACAGCGATTAGCGAATTGTCAGCGTTTCTAAAATTTTTCTACCAATACACACACAATACGAAATAGGCAGAGAGAAGTACTCTTCGGTGTTAAACTATTTATATAATATATCAAAATTATTTTTTGAGCATCATTGTACATAATCTTTATACTGTCAGTATATATTTAAATTAAAAAATTTACAATTTTTAATCAAATATTATTTTTCAATTTATCTCTCTATTTAAATTTACATATAACATCTACATATATACATCTACATATAAAGCATTTGAAAATATAATGTAGATTAGTATAATACAATAGTATAGACTGCTAAATCTTTAAATTTATTAATAACAACAAAAAATGTTATTATTATTATTAAAAATGTGTCTTATCCTATCTTGATTAACCTTAAAGAACATAAATCTCAATTTCCAAAAGCTGATTCAATTTACCCATTTAAGAGATGAATAAGTCAAGAGAGATAACTTGACAAGATATAGAGAGGAAAGATCGTATTAATTGCTCGTATTAATTTGCTCACATTAATTGGCAGTTGGTTTGTGTCGATCCGCCTCGCGGTGTCAACGCGGGATCAATATCTTACGGTGTAAAATAAGTCCCGGCGAATTAATTAAGTATGTAAAATGCATACGTCTCTCAAGAGAGGCAAGAGTGATTGCCATAGGCGGTTCTCATTAAGATATTTGCCGGATCGTTTCTTATCTAAAGAGTGACAGCGTTCAATCAAAGAATCAGAATTGCTGCTGTGGCAGTCATGTTGTCAATCACGATGGGCACGACGAATCTCTTCTCGTGTGTTCATTCAATGAGGTTCTTTCTTTTTCTTCTTGCTCCACCATCCCACAAACAACTGTCTTCTTTGAGACTACGATCCGAACGCTGCACATCCGTATCTTCATCCATCTAATCGCGGAGTAATTGATATGGATGAAGATATCCCTCTTCTCTCACTCTTTCTTGTCAAACGACTTCGGCTCGGCAGGCGGATTAGACTGATGTCGATTCGTTCCTACATGAGAAGTTTCTGAGACATAAAGTAGAATGAACATGCAATATAGAAAGAACGTGATATTTTTATAGTAGCAATTTGCAATTTTATGTATTTAAATTGTATATCTCTTCTATATATTGAATGATTTATATATTGAATGATTTCTATATATTGAATGTTTCGATCGTTAAATTCGAATTGTTCGACAAATCATCTGGAGCATAACGGTGCTATACAAAATTTCGGAGCTGGCGCTTTCATCTGGTCGTTAATTAGACGAAATTTAATTTTGGTCTAAAAAGCATCGCCGTCCCGAAGCCGGACGAAGGAAGGTAAATTAGTGGAGTCGAAGTAAGAACGGGTGACTTGTTAAACAAATTTAATATTCCGATCCGCGGCCCTTCCCTATATCTACCTTGAGAAAACTTGCCGGAAACTTGTTACCGCGTTAGCCCGGAAGGCACATCAAATTCGTCTGTTCTAGGACGACCTCGCCGTGTTTCACGAGTCTCGCCCAACTCTTGCAACGGACTCTAGAAGCGCCATCTTGTTTCTATAATCCTGTAGGCTGCGTTTACGTTCTCGCTTTCGTACGAAACTGCAAGCACAAGACGGCGGTCTTTGAGCAACTCAAAATAGCTTCAAGGCACCGGCTGGAGCCTACCAAGGAGAGTCTGCTCAGCAGCGAGAGAGTGGAGGGTGGATAGAACCGAGGGTTCTAGCCTCGCTCGGATGCAGGGGTAAGTAGGTAGGTTAGACGGTAATGCTAGAGCAGACTTAGAAAGTGGCGTCGTCGAGACGCCGTAACTTTTGCCACCCTTGTGCCAACCTGACGCCGCGAGGCCTCCCTCAGGATATGCATGTAAGTTTACTCCGTGGCGACACGTACCTTCTCCCATTCCTTCTAACAATGCCGGCTCTATACCAATCCTGTCCTATCCTATCATATTCTTGGTCCACAATGGTATTCAACCATCTACATTATGTATGTTACGCATCTCTGTTCATAACAAATAACTTTTTGCCATTTTTGCAATATCAAGAATACTGGTAAAGTCGAGAAAGTATACAAAATAAATATACAGATTTTTATAAGCATGCAATCTCTTAGAAATATCTTTGTAAAAATTTTTTTACAAATATACTGGTTTTTTCTTTTTAAAAAAAATTGAATAAAATAAAAAATATCAACATATTACATTACTTTTATTAATTTATCCTTGAAATTGATATTAACATAGAGTTACACATTTAATTATGATTTTTTCCATTTGTAATTCGATTCCGAATAATGATTAATGTCTGCTATTTACAAAAAATATATTATAATTTTTCTATAAAAGTTAATGAAGTACAAACATATCAGCGAAGAGATTCCGACGCATCATCGTGATGCAGATTGGTTAATAAGATTTCTGCAGAAATTGAAGAATGAGTCAGACATCGTTTTATCTAACTCTGATAAGACCGTATCGTCATGCGATCCAATTCGTAAATAAAGTTGGCAAAGAGCAAACTGCAATCGTGCACGCCCACATAACTTCCATAATGGCGCAATGATTCCGTTGGCATGGCTCACCCATTGGTCGAAGGTATCGCAAGGGTAGCATAATGATTGCGTGCCCGGGGGCAATGAGGTAGTTTGAGAGTGATGGTGATCAAGGGTGCGAATGAGAGGGAAACAGAGGGATAGATGGATGCTAGATAGATCGCTGAATGTTGACGCAGGGGCGGTGCGGAGTGGTACCGTTACCAACTCGACCACCTGCACCTCAGGTAATCGTGGCAACCTGTAGGGTGCTTGATATCGCGCTTGAAATTCACCCTTGTGCTTTTGTTACGATATCAAACTACTCTATGTATAAGATATTGCGGATCTTTTATCTTATTTCTGTTTGCGTTTCTCTTATATTTGAATTTAAGATTACTTTTATGCTTATTAAAGATCTTATAGGAAATACTCAAAAAAAATTAGAAACAAATATTTATATAAATACAAGATGACTTATTAAATATTTATTTACTGCAACAAGATGTATGAATGTCAAAGGAAATTCGATAGATCTTATCTTTTTTTTACTACTAAAGATATGTGACTTTTTTAATCCGTATTTTTAGTCTGTACGCACACACACACACGCGCGCGCGCGCGCGCGCACGCACACTGATGCCTACTTGATATATTATTAATATATGTTTGTGTAATATATAACTAATTTTCGTACAATACAATACAATACAATTTTTATCTGTAATTCTGCGTAAAGCATTAATGTAAAATCATTATTAAGTAAATGTAAATTTACATATGCTTGAAAACATATGTTGAACTAATAACGTCTTAGCTATGCAATAGAATGGTAAAAGATTATTCTGCCTAACTATTTTGGCGACAATTCTCGAGGTCAATGAATTTCGTAAGCACTCAGGTACATCTAGTAGAGGCGCACTTAACTATGCCAGACTGCTGGCTACGCTCAGCAATATATATACATATATAAGAAGTCGGACTAGGTCTGACTATGCAAGGCACGCGAGGGGGCTGCTTGTAAATTCTCTCCGAAATGAGAGTGTCACCACGTTCTCCTATCATCCCTTTCCTTTTCCTTCTCCTTCCGTTCCTAACTTGTTCTCTCTATACACGAGCAGCTTTCGTCCCTTCCCTTTGCAATCCGCCGTAGATCGATCTTCAGTTCTAGAGTTTTTCTCGTATATATCACATGAATTTCCAATGAGTTATCGTTCTCTCTCTAGTTTCTATTATTCTTCTTTCTTATTTCCATTTATGTGATATTACAAAACCATTGATCTATATTAATAAATTTTGTCGGTTCATATTTTCTTTAAATAAAAGTTACTTTTAACTCAAAGATATGAGCTATCAGTCTACTAATCGATACTAATATAACGTACTAATATAATATATAATGCGGATAATGTAATTTCACTTGAAACATTCGAAGAAAATACTGTGGGCGATCGATGGATCCAGATCTTCGATCTCGAAACTACTCAAGACGAGCTGGAAGCTCATTGCCTAAACGTTGAGAATTCTTCTCCGTTCGCATTTCAACACATGCTATTACGCGCACGATTCCGTATTTCCGTCGAGCAGTCGGTCACCCGTGGGACAGAGCAAACAAGTTCTACGAACCTATTTCCCTAACTCTTACTTCTCTCTCTCTCTCTCTCTCTTTCTCTCTCTCTCTCTTTCTTTCTCTCTCCCTCCCTCCCTTCCCTCTCTTAGAGGAGGAATCATGGATCATCATGCGTGGCATGTGATGGTGCGTCCGTATGACAAATGTCCGATGGTTTCTCGCCTTACGAGAGGCCATGGCGGTTTGCTAGCCATATCCTTCTCGGCACATCTTTCGCTTTGCTTTCAACGGCGACCGTCAATGCCGAAGAACACCGAGAGTGCTGCGCGCTGCCACGCATAATTGTGTATCAACACGCAGTGTGTGCAGCCAAGCTTGATAACGTGATGAATGTTGACATATTTCCTAATGCCGATATTACATACGACTCGCTGCTCTCGGCCTTTATGCTGTTATCCCTCTTTTATCACGTCTTGTCATCCCTTTGCGATGATGTACGGCAATATCAGATCTTTTCTGTTAGTGGAGATGATAAAAATACCATTGCGATTTGACATAAATAAAAATTAATTAGAATTATGTCAGTTACATTCTCTCTCTCTAGATTTGTTTGATTACTTTTTCATGTTATTGAGCATTAAGTTAGTGAGCACTTAAGTTAATCGAGCTTTGTCCGCGGCTAACATTCTAGATTTAAATAAAATAAAATATTTTTTTTAAACAAATTGTAAATTAAAACACATAATAAAAATAATAAAATAATAAACTAAAAATAATAAATTTTCAATCATGCGCGCGAGCTGTAAATTTTTTTAAAAATTTGTTAATATTTTTTTCGTTATTCTATAAATATGGAATATTTATTTTGAATAATTCATTGCATCATTTAAATTATTTGACTGATTTTGTCACAGATTCTCACGATAAATCCTTACAAATAAGCTAAACAATTTGGCGTAATATCGGAAGAGCACATGGTAGTATCACCATAGGGGTCCCGAGGTACGCATACGTGATAGGTCGAGGGATTGAATCGAAAAGTGGCGGTTTGGTTTTTCCTTTCGAGGGTTCTCGACAACTCGATGGAAAGCCCCGACGACGTTTCCGTGGTCTAGGGTGAATGGCGTTACCCTCGTAAACCGGGAGACAAAATCGGAACGGAACAGAGTCGCGAGACCAAGACGGTATGAGAAACAGAAATGTCTAAGCTCGAGAGAAAGAAAGAGAGTGCTAGGGAGACGAGGATATTTTTCGACTCTGTCAGATTTCAACGGAAGAGCGCGGTATGCGGGCCACGTCTCTTATTTATCGTTTCCCGATGCTTATGTTTTACTAGGCCGTGCCATGCCGTGCCGCGGTACACGATAATACCAGCGAGGGGTGGAATCACTGAGGGAACCAATAACGTGATGTATTATACATAATGCATGGTCTACCCTTCGTTCGATTGCTACCTGCGTGTATGTGCACGAGCTTACGTTTCGGCGTTCATTGGAGCCTGGAAAAAAAAAGAAAATACATAAAGAAAACAGATAAGGCCTCTCGAATAAAAGAGAATGGAAGGTCTTTGATAATGGATCGTCGCGAGAAACAAGTTCGTTTTTAAACAAAATAAGACGTCGTATCTGCAAAGTCAGCTTGACAGCACACAAATATCCTCAAGTATCAATGTATCGAGTAATTGAAAATAATTAAATCGCTGTCAGATAATCGAAAAATGATGTTGTTTCATGCGCTAATATTCCCTTTATTTTTGGATAAGTTCGAACGACAAATCAACAATTTTAACAATGTTAATCAATTTTAATTTTCAATCTTAATCAATTTTAACCACGATCGCAAACAACAATAATTTATTTTGTTTTTACAATTTTACTTTATTCATCCATTGAATAAAGGCATTAGTAATTAATTCATAATAAATAATTAATACATAATTAATTCAATTGTATTTTAATTTCTAATTAATTCGAATAAACTTCTCGTTGTTTAACTTGTATAAATCTTAAATTTATATTAAATTAATATTTTATTTACTTCCTAAAAAATGTTTAAAAGATTACTTAATAAATACATGAATAATTTTTTTCTAAAAATTTTTTATCTAAAAATTCGATAATTATAACGATTCGAAAATTGCTAAAAATTGCACAATATCAATGTTAATGATAACAGGCAGAATTGTAACGGAAACTGTTAGCGGAGTAAGCGTACAAAATAATTTTGTATTTAAAATATTTTAATATAGGAGGATACACACATTACTCAAGCTATTCTCTAAATCTAATCATAGTTTCACATTGTTTCAAGGTGGATAAATATTTCAATTTCCTTCTCTCATGCAAATGTCCGTATACGGATTCATGAAATAATCGAAGAGAGAGAAAAAGGGAAGAATGAGAAAGAGAAGAGGGGAGGAGAGAGAGAGTGTGTGTGTCTAAGGAGAAAATGTGAAGTTAATTTTGATACGTTTGTTCAGATAACAATAATGATGAAATCGAAAGAAAAAATATATATCACGGAATATGGTCCCTTTCGTCAATAACACACTTGGAACGCTGGCGCCATATTAAAATCTAATATTTAAAAAGCGACGGGGATCGAGAAAAATTGTTCATGTGAGCAATAAAAGTTCATGAGAGACGAGCGCACACGGCGTTTCACGCCGAGCATAACTGGATATTGCTGAATGTATCAATAATTGATATCAGTAATCGACTAGTTGACGTATCACAGTGCGGAACGACGCAATCGGGATCTGTAGCAAGTGCATTTCACATTTAGATGAATACGAATGAATGAGGTTGTTGAAAGAGAAGGTGCACAATTGGAGTGCAATACTGATTACAAAATCGAAGCTTTAATGAAAGAGAAGGAATGAGAGTAGAGCCACACAACCATCTTGTTGTAATAATACATTTTCAACAAATGCATTTCTGAGTAAACAATATATTTAAATAGATCTTTTAATTAAAATAACATAAAGGAAAATATAATCTAGCAAAAATAATCTCAAGTGCTTATTATCTGTGAGAAGCACTTGAAGCATTTTGAGCGATACTCGTTAATTAATCACTTTGTTAACGAGCAATTACCACTCTTATCTAATTGAAGCTTACATTTACGTTTATGGAACATATCGCGTCGAGCAAACGCGGAGGCACTGTCACCAGTGAGGTAGACAAGTTTCATTTGCGTTATTTATTTGGAGTGAGGCGGTGCACGAGAGCTCGGTCGGTGCGTAATTATAGTGGGCGATGGGACGGAAAGGATAAAGGGATGGGGATGGAGGTAAAAGGGTAGTAGTCAGGAGGACGCGCGAGGCCGGGAGAAACAGAAACAAAAAAAATTCCGACAGAAACGGGGAAGAGTTCGGCCTTCCATTAGCGCACCCTTGATTACTTTTTCTCATCTCAGTATCTAAATAAATAAAATATCGGGATTCACGCCTCAGTCGACCATCGCAGCGGTGTCACGACTTAGATAAGAGATAATAGAGGAAGAAAATAACTTTATTTAATTACGAAGAGTCATCCTTGTTAGTTGCAGAACAACATGATATTTTCTTTTTAGTTTCCATTATCAATATTGAAATTGTTGATTTTCGTCAAGATTGTTTATCTTGAGCGAAAGTTTTTTTTATTTTATATTATAAAATGGACAAATGTTATTAAAGTATTGTCCTTTTATATGCTTAATTGTATTTTTTTTTAAATGTTTTAATTTTTTTTTTTAAGAACGCAAATTTTTATTCTGATTGTATTGACTAGCAATTTCATATTATTTTCATAATTTTGTATTTATATTATGGAAACTTGAATCAATTGATTTCTTCATTTTCAAAGATTGGAAGCGAAATGTTACAATCAAGTGTAATTAAATATTTTATAATTGCTTTTCTGTACGAAAATTTACTGCACCAATATAATTCGTGTAAGAGTGGCTGTAGAGAGTGTGACATTAATTGCGTAGTTAATTAGATCGAAATTGGTGATAGTCGCAATTTTTCGCCGCCATTTTTCGCACGTAACCGATGAATCATGAAAGTTCCCAGTGACCATCGCGTAATAACTGGCCGATTTCACGTTGATCGGTATGCAAAGTGGCGCGAGCCTAGCTCCGTAAATCATAACCGTGGCTATACGATTCAGCATTCTTTCTCATTGCCATCCACCCGCTTTCCACACCGCCTACGTCATCAGCTCGCCCTGCCAGCAACCCCCATTATCACGCCCGGCAAAAATAAGGCGGCGAGAGCTCTACCCTCCGCTCGGTTTTAACGAGGCCCTGGCGATCAGTGTAGACTCTTAAACACCCCGATTAGCTGGCTGTCACGAGCAGCCCCACCTCATTCTTTTCTTTAATTCGTTTTTTTTTTTATCGAGCCAGAGGTAATTAGGGTGGCATCCCTGCAGTCAGCGGCTCCCTCGCCAGCCTTCTACCATTCTCAAATTCTCCCTACTCCTGATTGCAACCCTGGCACGTCCTCGCCGACCGACTTCGCGGCAGGTTTCACGTTTTAATGAGATTCTGTTGCTAGCTAAATTTTCATAAGGAGAGAGACCTCTGGATTACTGATTCTGACCAATTCTTCTTCTTTTATCATAATTTTTTCTTTACATTCTTTCATTTTACTTGACTACAGTATCACATTCTGTAACTATCTATAATGCCATCTATAATACATAAAATCCGTATGTTTATCAAGCAAAGCAAAGATTTGGGAAAATTAATTCCTTTGAATAGATAGTTTATATTAATATAAGAATATAATTTTATATATTAGTGGAAATTTATCAAACTTTAAAATCCAAGCATTCCATGTACAGTCAAGATGATAGTTCTTTATTGAAAAGATTTTAAACCACGGAAAGAGCATTTCGCCATACTGCAAAAGTTTGAGCTATATAGTCGAAATGAAAGACGAAAGGGAAATTAAGTGCAGCGTTAATATTAGTAAGAAGTAGGAATTCTTCTCGCTTAACAATTGGAAACTTGGCAACTAATGTTAGGCAACTAATGTTATGGAGTAACTCTTTCATTCACGCACAAGATCGTGACCATGTTTATAGACGATCAGTTTCTCTGTCTTTTTCACGTTTTTGCCAAAACTCGAACTCTTTACTTTATTTGATCGCATTGCTGATGCGAGGATTTGATCGCATCGGAAGTGAACTTCTACGTAACTATTTCAAGAAGAGCAACACGCTATGTTGTTTATGCATAGAAATATCATAATAAAAATATGTCTCTATATATATAAATGTATTTGGTTGCGTAAATTGATCTTTCTATTATGATATAGTTAAAAAATCGAAAGATCAATGAATAATTTACTTTTATAGGATAATATTCTAATTTAGGCACAGTAAATTAAGAAACAAAAGTCATTGAAAAATTGATAAATTACTAATCATCAATGAAAAAAATTACTTGTTAGGATTTTAATTAATAATGATAAAATTTTATAAAAAATAATAGTTAAATATTAGAAAGTCAATATATACACTTATACATATATAAAAGAGTGCACGCACGCACGCACGCACGCACGCACGCACGCACGCACGCACGCACGCACGCACGCATGCACGCATGCACGCACATATCTGGCAGTATCGCAAATTCTCGAAACATTTTCATTTTCAATTTCCGTTTATTTATTTACTACAGTGAAGCTAAATTAAAAATCACGCGAGCGTTCTACATAAAACAATACTCGTCAATATTCCAATATTGTGCATAAAACCGGAAATACCATTATGGGTAGACATAAAGGGTAGATACAACAAAGATGACTTCCTGAAATATCGAGATCATGTCAAATTTCATGGTGCTCGTAGAAATCGGCAGCTTTTCACAGTTCATGTTTCTTCCTTCAAGTAAATTTTGCATCGATACAATTTACAGTGCAAGCGGAACAATAGCGCTTGAATATTAACATTCCGCAATTGCGGTGACATAGTTTCTCCCGGGGACTTCCAAATAGAAACGATGACAATCAGCATAAAATTGGTGCAAGATGAAAAAGTGATGATAGTAAATAGTGAGAAGCAGAGCTGTCAAAAATTTTTAATTTTCAATATGCATGTTGATTTTTCAATTACATTATTTTTTTGTCGACAGAAATTTAACTGAATTTATAAAACACAATGAAATCATTATAAGTAAATTTATTCGCAGAAATGAAATCTTCGTTGATGTACATTGCTTTTTGACAGATCATATATGGTTGGTCTATCTCAAAAGTTTTCGAACTTTCTTCGGATGTAAGGAATGTGTCCTTTACTGTGTCGTTACGTGTCTTCACTTCAGGGTTGGTTCATTGTGGCTGTTAGAGCCTCTGATGAACGGTTCCTCGGTCAGGGGAATGTTTTGGTCGGTGAAGGTCAAAGTTTTATTATGCCGTTGAGAGAGAAAAATATCGTGATGCGTTAATCGAAATTAAACCCAGATCTTCTGGAGTATAAGCTATCGTATAAGCTACTAGAATTACTGTGCTACGCTCATCTTGTATTTTTGCTGTTTATGCGAGGCATATAGCAAAATTGTCAATTTGGCGAAAATGTAGAGACGGTAATCCCACACTGATGGTATTAGTAGCGTCATCTATATAAATAAGGTTGCAGGTATTTTCGTCGAAGTTTTTTTGTTCACAAATTCTGTAAGTTGAATTGAAGTCTAAAGTCTTCTAATGATTGTTTTACCACAAATATAAGATCGATAATATCTTTGTGACAATCATCGAGAAATTATTGATAGAATTGATAGAATTGGAATAAAGAGCAAATATCAAATTCCATGCATAAATTTTTTGCTTCTAAATCGGTCCTAGTCCTTAATCAGTCCCCATATTCTCCATATTCCCCATATTCACCATGTGACTATTTTTTATTGAAATTAAAAATGAAGAGAAAACAGTTCGGAAACACTATTTTGGACATTCAGAATGCTGCAATTGAGGCCATTTCGATACGCCATTTCTCAAAGACTTTCAGTGGAATTTTCTAAAGCTATACGATTGTTGTAAACATTGTATTTCTTTGGGAGGGATTTTGAGTGATTATAAATAAAAATTTATAATTATTTCCTTACGGTGAGTTTTAATGAAAGTTCGGAAACTTTTGGGACACACCGTGTATGTATTTTCATATTTTTCTGTAAATCGCGTACTTCGGAAAAGTGAGAAATTATAGTTGACGATAGAGAGAGAGAGAGAGAGAGAAAGAGAGAAATTATTAAAAAATGCAAATTTAAACACGGCTTTTGATTCGGTTTTCAAGGGCTGGACTTGCAGCCCTTGAAAACCGAAATGTGGGATTTTACTTGTTTCTACTGGCGCGGCATCATACATACACCGTCGCTCTCAAGAATTGAAATCGCATACCGTAAACAATACACGTTGTAGGCAAGCCGTGTCCATGTATAATTCAAATAGTCGCACAGCCGTCCGTGGAACCGCGGAACCGAGCGAATTTTCTCTTCCGCTCTCGCCTCTGCTCCTAAATACGTAATCAGACCTCGCTATCATTCTGTTCCTCTCTCCCTCTCCAACAACCCCCGTTCCAGCATTTATCGCTCTTTCTTTCTCTTCCCTCTGAGTTCGTTGCCTAGCATAGCAACCTGTCTCGTTTCTCGTTCCAACTCGCCTGATCTTCTCCCGTAAATACCGACTCCATCGTCGTACACACCTCAGCTATCCCCCGGCGGCTATCTCCCGTCTTCATCCTTCAGCTACCGAATACACAGTTATTCCGATACGAGTTTACACACTAGCGTTCATAAAACACGTATGAGATCTGTACTGCATTGCGACACTTTGACGGCACTAGTTCAAATCGCGTTTAAAAAAATAGATATGCATATAGCTTACTCAATGATTTTTACGAATCAATCATATGCCGTATTCAGATATGTCCAGATATATTCGCAACAGATTTTTCTATTGCACGTAACATTAGATATAGTCAAATATCTTTATAAGTGATGTTAATGTGATCTAAGCAAATTATATGTTGTAAAATTTAACATATAAATAATAATTAAAATGTCGATGTTTATAACCAACGAGTTTATGTGTCTCTTTTTAAGAATGAAGTTTGTTAAGTCTTTCTTCACTTTCCGTAAAATCTTAAATATATGTTCATCTGGCTTATTATTGCTGTATGTTAAAATAATGAGCAAAAAAGATCAAGCCATTCTGTGCATATGTTTGTCAATAAAACCGAAGATTATTCATATTTTTATTTTTTACTATAGACCTATTCTTTATTATAGACAAGAACATCACCTAGCGACATTTTAATCTCTGTCTGTATCGAAACTAGCAGATCGAATAAACATTTGTACGATTCAAATGCGAGCAAGCAAAAGTTATGGATTTGGTAGCCATACCTATACTGATAATGGATCCTAATAAAATTGTTAGATATCAATATCCCGATCATTTATTGAACAAGAATAGGATAGAGAACATAGTCGAATTTGTGATTGTAGACATTCTAAACGATATTCGAACTTTTTAAGAGCAATTCGGCAATTGTATTCGGACAATTGTGAATCGATGTAACGTGGCAAGGTCGTATAAAAAAAGTCGTAAAAAATAGAAAGAGATACATTCGTAGGCCTAGGACTTATCATCGGGGATTAATGGCACAACGAGTGGTTCGTATATTTCACGAGTATCTTTCACGGCGAAGGACTGAGTTCTGGAAGACGATGGAGGGTTATCCCGATGTATATATGCACCGCGAGTATCTGGACTTATGATGGAAACAATTTAGAGGCTTTGGGCGCACAAGGCGGACGTGTAAGCCCAGCGCGCGTGTACGAAACCACCAGTACTGGGGATGTGCTCAGAGTGCGACGGTCGTATCCGCAGGGACGAATACGATGGCGAATGTGCTACGGTGGAGGGAGTTAAGCCGCAATAAGTCGAGGGATGAGTGCGAGATGTGGCCGAATCGTACCGCGCATACTGATACCATATTCTGTACATGGAGAAAGAAGAGGAGACGCGATAGCCGTGCGCCTCTCTTTCTCTTGCTCTACTCGTATTGCCCGTGCGCCGTCTCATGGCGAAAATTTTCGAATTATAATGTGACCGCTTCAGGAGCATTGAAACCGGTACGTTTATCGTTGAAAATGAATCCATTGTGATTTTGCATAATACGCGACTAGCCAGAATATTACACATTGAATGATGAAATATATTACAGAAACATAAGTTGTCATTTTCATTGATGACATTGCCGAAACTTAAAAATGCACAAGAAAAAGAGAAATGTGAGAATAATTGAATTGATATTTAATTGCGCAATTAATTAAATATCAATTCAATTATTGCGCTATAACTTAAAATATACACGTATATGTTCACACATTGTCGCTTGTTATCTATTTTTTTAGTTGAGTTTAAGAAAATAATCGCTTATGAGTTTCAAAATTACATTATTCCGCATTCTTCAAACAGTTTATTATTTTTTCAACTGTTTATTATATAATATATTAAATTTTAAACAAATAAAAATAAAAAATGTTCTAAAAATAAATAGTTTAATATATTAATAAAAAAATTGTGTGCTTATAAAAATTAGCACTATGCTTATATGCACAAAAACATATAAAATAATTTTAATTATACGATTATATCTTATAATATGTATTAAAAAACGACTATGTCAATATCTGCGTTCATCATAGATCATTGAAGTGAAGCATATGCGACATTAATCAAACATGATTAATGTCGCATATTTTAATAAACATGAAAGGGACATTTTAGGGATTTGTCACTGTGAGATAATGTCCTCGCAAAAAGGATGTTGCTTATATCCTGGTGACACGTTATCCCTATCCTATGAAAGAGGAGAATATGCGCAAGGGAAGATTTCAACTACATAGCTTTCCGTTGCGCATAGCAGTGTCTTCGCATCGGACTTTTCGAATAGTAGATAGGTGGAAGGGCATCACGGCGAGTGAAGATGGACGTCGCGACGCTACCATAAATCGTGGGTTTACCCGCCGACGGGGAGAGTCCTCTATCCTTTCAAGCATTCCTTTTCCTCCTCGCATCTCTGTCTCACTCTCACTCTCTCTCTCTCTCTCTCTCTCTGCCGCTCGTCATTCCAGAACGACCTTCTTTCTGAAAACCACGAACGATAACGAGATCTCTCTTCTCATCGTCGCGAAAGACTAACTCTTTAGCAAAGTGGCAAGACGATATTTTATTATGCTATTACTGCTTGGATTTTACGATATTTTTATCAATCTCTTGCTAATATATTGTTAGCGTTATAAACATGATAGCTTAACCATGAGCAATCAAGTAATTTGGATTATTATCCACAAATATTTTGTTTTTTCTCTTCATGAATATATTTAAAAAGTGTTATGATATAGAAAACTGTTATAATGTTAAATAGTACTTTTAGATTCAAATTTAGAGATGACCTTTAATCTGTCATTTGCATAGAGTCTGTGGAAGTCCACAATATAATAAATATATTTTTTATTTATATCCTTATTTCATTCGTATATTAAAATGATATGAAAATATTGTAAAAAAGTACGTTAGCACATTTAAAATAATAAATTATTATTTTTAAATATTCGATAAACGCATCGTATTATTACATTGCTGTAACTTAACTCACAATGTTATGCTTACGAATAACAGTATATTTAATTGAGTATATGTACACGGAAAGAACGATTTTGCTGAGGAATTTAAACTTTACTGAATACAGATCTGAAAATAATTTTGAAAATTTAAAGGTAATGAGCAATGCAAAAAATTTTGATATTCTAGCAATCAGTTTGAACGTTTTTTACATAATTATTTTGATAGTTCAATAAAATTACTTTTCTGATTTGTATTCAGCTAAAATTTTAGATCTTTCAGCAAAATCGTTCTTTCCGTGTATATATCCGTGTGTGTGTGTGTG
>JANQDE010000069.1:837130-906266 GCA_037157785.1 Cephalotes varians
GTGTGTGTGTGTGTGTGTGTGTTCTCCTTGCGCCTGAGGTAAAGGTGCCGCAAAAACTCACGATTTGGATATTATTCAGAGCAAGTATGAATGTACATATACCATTACGCGTGTACTAATCAGCAAAATAAAGTAGCTCGTACTTGCAATAAAAATATCTCGAATTACCTAGGCACGCTTCGCTATTCCGAAAGAAATTAAAAAGTAATTAAAACAACCGAAGCTCTCACAACTTTTATCTAACACTAGGGATCCTCTTGAGATGGAAGAGTGAAGAGATCGCTTATAATAACAGAATCAATATTTGACAGAAAATAAAAATATAAATCACGAAAATTTAATCAAGTGACGTCTATATAAGCCATGCAGGGTTAAAATAAACTTGCAAATTAAAATTTTTAGCCAATATATATATATATATATATATATATATATATATAAACTATTTCGATATTAATTTATGTGAGCGAAAGTTGAAAGAAACTTTATAATACAATATTTAATTTAAATGTTTTTATAAACGGTTGGCACCAAATAAATATACAAAAGAGATATTCAGAGATTAATTTCTTCACGCGTAGGTAACCGTGTGACAAAACTCACAAGATAAAGAGATTTTCCCTCTCGCATACAGTCTCTCTGACTCGCATGTTCTTCATTCGGGGGTAGAACGATTTAATAACGACGCGGTAAATTAAAATGATAGACGTCATCCCCCGACTGGCGGCCACTGAGAGCCCATCAATTAATGGGAGCCTCTACTTCATTTGCCTATAAATAAATAATCGTCAAGTGCCTCCGCTCGCACGAGAGGTGTCACTCGGCATCGAGCGGAGGTGGAAAAGCGGAGATAGAGGATGAGAAGCCAGTAGGAGGATAGCTTTCAAATATTAACGCCGTCTCGTGGACGTCACATACGTTACCCTTCCTCTCCCGTTTCTACATTCAGATGCGTATGGGTTCTGCCACGTACGACTGCGCCAGTCAAAGTCTCTTCCATATCGTGCTATTTTTCATCTATCAACGTACGCAGAGATGTCTTCAAGATGCACGCAATGGAATATTTAAGCTTAACAAAACTATTATTCTGCTAATCGATACCAAAAAAAGCCTGTGAAAATTATTGCATTTATTATATCTTATTTAAAAAGACGAAATCTTGACAAAATAATACTTTAAACAAGATTATAATATACAACAACGACGATCGCAACATGATTTAACTGTTAAAGTATCAAAGTCCTAACTGCTAAATTTAAGAAATCATACATATGCGGTAATCATGTAATCGTAGTCGTGAGACCGTGACAATCAAAAATAATTCGGTAGATACGACGACGATGGATGTAAAAGGGTAGCAAAGGGGTAGGTGGATGGTGAGTGCGAGAGCCGTCCAATGACACGCCGGAAATATTTGGCAGCTGATGGCGAGTAGTTGAGGGGAGAAGGGCAGAGTCGGTACCTCCGGCTGGTAATTAAAAATGTCTCTCGACCCCTTCCGTCCGCCCCTCCCCCCACCTATTTCATCGCCACATTCGCCACCCTTCGACATCCCTCGTGCGTCGCGGTGTCGCCACGAGGCTGTCTAACAGGAATGCATTGCGAGGGACTAATGAAAAACCTCATCGGCGTGTGTGACGCTAATGAGAAAGACTGCCAGCGAGCTCGACAGTGGCGATTGAAATTCGCGAAGAAACGCATGGATGTATATCGGCTGGTAGACGGGCTGGTTTTCACGGCGGACAGTTTTTATGAAATGACGAGCCCGTCATGTGCTCCCACACTCTCTCTATTTCTCCCCTTTTTTATTATCTTCTGACAATGACCGCGAGAGATATATCGAGCTTCATGCGCTATTTAATAGGAAACAGTAGCCACTGTAGCCAAGAGTCAGTCGTTGAAAAAAAGCATGTTACGTCGTCAGCGAGCTTCGTCAGAGAGATCTTTTGCTTTTAGCCTTCGTTTATGCAGTCTATTTCATCCACGGGATTGCGTCGCGTTATTTCCTTAACGATCTCGTGACAGTGACAACAAATACATCGTGACGCGCCAAGCAATTATATTTGGCCATTATATCGTTACTCGCCGATGAGCGGTCAACGGTCACGTTAAAGCTGTGAAAATCTTCATCGAGTTTATGTGCGCACAATAATTAACAGTCGAACAAATATAGAAGATTATATTCCTTCTTATGTACTTATCTTAAGAAAGATACCATGCATATATGATGCAATAAATAAATTTTTTACATATGTATGCATCAACTTTTGTTTAGTGCCATTAAAAGTGCCATTTAAATCTTACATGAGAATTTAAAGGCCAAATTGAAGAATAGAGCGCATCAGTGTTAAGCTAAGAGTGGACATCGGTCCGGAACATAAATTGTAGAGAGTCAGAGTTAGAGAGACGGGTGATGGTGGAGAACCCTAGAGTGGCCGTCGAGGGTTAATGCGACAAGAACCCGCAGCTTCCCGATACGCAGCGGAGCGACGCAGCGCTCGCAAGTAACTTGTAACTTGTAACCGGGCATCGGACTACATACGGTAGCGTGAATGATGCGGAGGCGGTAGTGACGTCATTAGCAATTCCGATCTCGTCGGGCGGAAATTATGTCCAGTACGCCGCGAGTCGCTCTCAATATCCTCTCCCTACTGATATTACTCTCCCGTTTCGTGTATATGAGCGCGCTTGCATACGCATACACGTGCAAAGTGCGCAGTATACACGTGTGAGATTCCTTCGCTTCCGGTTTCCGGTACGGGAACGGCTTTGCCGTGATTGGCTCAGCCATGCGAGCGAACTGAGCCGAAGGCAGCCTCGCACTGGTATCGATGCCCCGATATAGAATGATTGTCATTCCGCGTCCTGCTTGCGGAATATTGAGACAGTGTCCCGCGATAATTAGATAGACATGCCCTACCGATCGTATAATTTCTTTGCTCGATGAACGAAATTGTGGAAATATTATATCTCTTCGCTCGATTGTGGATCGCCACTTGGTGACAAACAGCTTCTATAGAGCTTGCTTTTACGTCATTACTTTATAAGAATCCAAATTCTTTCTGTTGTTATATAATAAAGACCTTTAATATTAATTAAAGTTGTAATTTGTAGCGGTGTATGTGTTAATTAAGATTATCTTTTAATTGCCGTTGAGTAAAAGTCATAATAATACTTTAATATATTATTGTACATTTTTTGCACAGTAAGAAATTTTTTGCACATTTCTGTTTCATCCTGCATAAAATATCCATAAAAATACGTTAATGCGATTGTATCTATGTGTTGGACACGAGACGTAGTTCATACATCAACTTCCATCGATACGAACGGCAGAACTGTCGAGCTGTCGATCCCTTATATCGCGAATCTACGTTCCCGTGGGAAAGACTCAGGATTTCGTCTCCTCTCTCTGCGTCCCACGATTTTAGAGCGGCAGATATATATTATATTCGGCATTTTCAGTTTTTCGCTTAGAAATATTCTTCTTCCCCGGGGTCCAATGCGATAATTCATTCCTCCGTCTAAAGTTACACTGTTTTTCCGCCGACATGTATCACTGCGCGATGAATCAAGCGAGGAGCAACTGAATGTAATTCCAAATAGATATTTCGAATGTTTTTGGACGCTCAAAATTGCGAGTATTATTTTCCACGATACGTACACGCGCTCTCATTAGCAAAAAACGTTTCACACGTATTCAATTAACAATCTGTCGACTTTCTTAAACATTATGACCGCGGAACATTTTTTTACGACGACAGTTCCATCAGTTTACATATGTATAGATCGCGTGTGTAAACAAGAAGCGAGAAGTAGGTCGTCGTTAAAGATGTTTCGATACGATGATCTTTGTCAGATAAGAATTCCAAGTTTTAACGAAGGCTTCTGTTTCTTTCTCTCTTTCTCCCCGTCGAAGCTTGTTCGTGTAGACTCGCACGAACGATTCGAGTTTTTGCACCTTGCACGGCCAGGTTATTTCCGATAATGACGTAAGAAACGGACAAGAGAATAAGACGAAGGAATAGTAAGGAACGACAAGTGGGATGTCGAGCTTGTACAGACCTCGATGCTAATTTTCACGCGACTCGAGCATTAATTCTAATTAAATATGTGCGCGCGAGGGCCCGCGGTGAGATAAGCGGGACGAAAGGCAATTTGTATGGAGACGCCGGTCGGTTTTCAAGATAAAAATAAAGACGGAGGGAGAGAAGAAAAAGTTTCGAGAGGAATATTCCCAGCCTTTCGGCCTCAGTCAGCTTCACCCTCGCCTCGCGTCTCACTCTAGGTTGATATCCAAGTAAGATGTTTAATCATTCGGTAGATTGAATCCGCGGGTCTCCATTCGACGGTGAATATCTTAGCATGCGATGTTTCTTAAGTCGAACGTCGTCCGACGCTCGATCTTTCTTTTCGCGCGTGCACGCGCACGCGGATGTGGCGACGATAACAAATTGGATGCCATTTCTTCATATTTATTCGTAAATGTTGTTGCAATATTGTGCAACTACAAAATGCACTTAAAAATATTCCCGACGGATAGCTTCATCGCCTATCAATTTTCTATGGCAGCGACATTGAGTCTCGACAATTTGCTATAAACTTTAGTATCATTCGAGTAAATCTGCGATGTCCATGCTCCTCCATTGACAAATAAGTCGCAGACATTCGGCATTATTTATTTTATTAATTGCAAACTATACACTCCTGCAATGCGGAAATCGATGTACAGATGTCATTATATTAAAAGCAATCTGTTTTCCCAAACAGTGTATCGAATGTAACGGCTGTTTCGAGATAAGGCGTCGGGCAAGAATTGAAAATATATATCAGTGAGCGTGGAATATGGCAGCAGTTGGCTTTCACGATCGCTAGATCAAAATATTTGAGTTACAATAATTTACTTAGCTTATACAAACATCAAAGCTGTCAACGCTCTATCAGCGACGAATAGCAGCAATAGCCGCCACAAAATTCTATTTGCAAATTACTGATTGGTCCGCTGTTATTCTCCTGGCTATTGCGTGTATCTTCGACTTTTCATATTTCCCCTTTTCATACTTTTCGTACTTCTCGTTTGGTGAATTCAGAAAAATCTTGGCCAAAACTAAAACGATCGGCTATTCCGTGAATCCAGCTATTCCTTTTCCAGCTATTATGTTATTAATTATATAATTATAGAACTGATGTATGTATGAATGTATAATGTATGAATGTATGAACGAGATGTCGAAACAGGCTCTTGTGATTTGTGATTACGCTAATAATCTTGAGCAGATGCGAATGTTCAACAACGAGATCAACGATGTTACGACATCGATTTGACGTTCTCATCATATAGTCGACAGCGGATTTTTATAATTCACGCCGTAATCATGTCCTCATCATTCAACATCATTGTCCTCTATAAAATTCAGTTTCTGAAGAAAACATGAAAAGTAGTTTACAAACTGTAAAAAAGAAGCTTCTCTTGTGAGTCCTTGAGTTAAAACTGTTGATAGATAAAATATTTTCTTCATTATTTTTAGAAAAACTTTATTTAAATAAATATTTAATTTAATGCTTAAGTAGAAAAATGTCCAGAATTAAAGAGAGAAGGAGATATATCGAAGAATTATGAGAAATAGTATTCAAACACTCCTACTTTTACTAATGCAAACCTAATTGCAATTAAGTTAATTTAAAGAAATATCTTTAGTACTATATTGTGCTATATATTAGAGGAAGAATCAACAAATTTTTCATCTCGATAACAATCTTTCTAAATATCAATCATTCTGCAATTCACTTTACAAGCTCCAAGCGAGAAAGTAGATTGACCCAAGGAGTTAATTTAGCGAGCTGTCGCGAATCACGGCGTTTCCTTTACCTTTTACTTTTTACTCTTCTGGTACGTCGAATCGGCTGCATTTCCCGCGATAAGATCTCGAAGCTCTTTCTCTGGAGAGATCGAGTTGCAGGAAGTCGTGGAATCGAATGCGTCGACAACGCGCAAATCCCACTCGCGTCCTTTCATATTACAAGTGATGACGATGTCCGACGCCGTTGCGATTTTCAATGGAAATTTCTACTTGATTTTCTAGTTTGCAAGCTGTTGATCGAATGTTAATTAATCCTCGAGTGTTAAAATAGAAGAAGGACTTTCAAAAGACAAGATTAATATAATTAATATAATTTTGGCAAACTTGATTTTAATTAATTTTCGAGATAATAATGTTGCGTTTTTTATAATAACTTGAATAAATGTAATAAATTTTTGCATAACGAAATATCTGATAGAATATTTTAACGATTATCTAAATAATGAACGAGTAATTAAAAATATAATATAAGGAACAAGTTTGTTTATGTACATATCTTTTTTTCTATAGTATAGTTTCTATAATATTTCTGTATTTATAATAGGATGCAAATTTCATTACAAACATACGTAGTACATGTTCTCATACATGTGTGCCATTGGAATCGCGTATCGCATCTTAGGCTTTGCTAATTATCATTTAAACATATTTGCGTTTAGTTGGATCCAAATGAAACACGCTAATGGCTTCAAGACTTGGAAGAAGAAAAAACCGAAGCAGAAATCAAGGTCTTTTGCGGAGGAATAGTTCCTCTTCTTGATCTCAATTAAGGAAAAAAGATTACGTTTTTCGCTTTTTTCTCGCATACTGTTTTCGTCTCTTTCTCATTCGCTCGACATCATTACGCTGACTTATGAAGACCGTGGAATGATTCTTTTAGCTCTTATTATCTCTTATTTCATTACTTTGCCTCGCAGGTGACCTTCGTTGCTCGTTCGTACGACGCATGCGTTTATTTGATAAAACTATGTACGATGTACATATGACGCAATATCGCGAATTTATCACACAAAATATGTATACCGCGAATTTGCCGAATGTTAAATTCAGAATCACGAAATATTAATGCGATTCTTCTCGATTTGTATATCTTTTATATCTACATCTTTTAAGTATAATTTATTGCGAACATCTTAGCAGGCATTATGTAAAATAATAACAAATTATCATATTATTGTTATCACATAAAAATTATTACGTAGACTCTTAGAATAATTTATAAAAAGAATAAAGAACACGTTCCTTAGTTGACTGCAGTATGCAGTATGTAGTACCGTAAATTTAAAGCATCTCATTCCGAGTTTTCACGTTTTATAAAATGAGATGCACACACCTCTCGAATATCTAGGGACTATTTGGTATTTTTTTCTCGTCAGAACTTTGCATGCGACCATATGTGCCATTTTTCGCAGTATGCAAATGCCAAAGTATATGGGAAGTCTACAACGTTCTTACATCAAGATACTGTGATTACTTGATTACTTGCAAGAAGCATCAATTTATAAAAACTTCTTTTCTCTGTTAAATATAAGATTATTCTGCGCAAAATACACAAGACGACGTCCGAGACCTCATTTATATTAGATATCTTACGCAAATAAATGCACCTCAAGCATAGTATAAATTAAAGATGTGCCTTTAGTCAATTATGTAGATCGATACAAGCAATGATCAACGAATTAAAGATTTTACCACTCAACATATATAATTTAAGTTTTCATTTATCATAAAAATTTACGAAACAAATTTACGAAACCGTAACTATTATATCCAAAGAGAATTGTATTCAATATGAAATTTCTTAGTATTATAAAAACGCGCGTATATTGTAATGTTGTTTATGATAACATTTAACAACATTTATCTTGTGCAAAGAGATTTGAATATTGTCAATCAATTTATCATTCAAGTATTCCGATTAGCCTACTCAATGAATTATTTGAGCGAGATTGTTGAATAGCGATATTTGCAACTGCCCTAGATCCTGTACGCGTTAAGTACCCTCGTAACCCGTTTGCGGTTATAGCAAACGACGATGTCGCGTAGGATTTATGACGATTAATTTACATAGGTATGCCAGGTCGGTTTCCTGATCGCGTTGACACCTTCGGGACGCGTTTGCCTCGGCATGAGAAGATCGGGGCTAACTTCAATATTTGACCGTCCGAAATCCGGCGGTCTTATCGCAGCTTGTAGCGCGCGGAAACCGCACGGGAGTCGCGCGTCGCGACACAGTGAAACGACTGTATGTCTTCGTTCCTTGCTGACTACTGAGATTTACAATGAATTTCCGGTACAACCTGGAAGGAAGTTTGCTCGCGCTAAACCTGGCTACCGACTACGGTACACAAATGTTATCGCCGACGTATCGCGCATTCGGATAGCAAACAATCCTTCCGCCAATGCGAAGACGCCGCTTTGAGATTGTCTTAACAGTGTTATCGCACGCAATAGAAAGACTCGCACAATTGTGACGAAAAAACGCACTTACTTGGGAAAAATATAGTACGATGTGTTTTATAATATTCTATAATTTGCTTTTGCTGTAAGTCATTTACGACAAATTATTTACTGTTACTTCAAAAAAGTTTCCGGTTGTAACAAATTTATCTATGTGTATAAGATTCTCGTAAAAAAATTCTCGGCAAGTAACACAAAAATAGGAAAAAATATATTCATAAAAATTTGTTAACTATTTCATTGCGATAGTTAATTGTTGTAAATAGTAATATATTACATTTGCGCCGATAATATTTTACGAGATAAACTTTGTAGCGTATCAAATTGTCGTGTTTCAATACGAATCTTCACACATGCGTATACATGCGTACCCTTCACTCATGCGATTTCGCGAGGCTGTTCGCGACTTGAAGAAATGTCATGAGAGATCTGAAACTGAAATGTCAGCTATAGTTAGTAAGTTATATCATTGCGCTCGCACGTAGACCGTTATGTTTATTGCAAAAGAGCGTCATCGATAACGCCATCACTGATGATTTTACAATTTTATTATGCGTAGCAGTGATATTTTAAACAGTTTTTTATTTTTCTTTTTGCAGTACGGCTTTTCCCCCTCTGTGTTTTATTTAAAATATAATTACATAAAAATGATTTTTGTCAATATCATAATCGAATACTTCAGATAGTTTTCATGTATCGGCAGAGTTGAACTCGTTTTTGGAAAAAGAAATACTCGTAGTGCGAACGCAGATCGACAGTGATAGATTGATTTATTTCCTGATAATCGTTACTTTATTTTCACGATAATAATGTACTTATCTGCACTAAATTCGTCGACGTCTCTCTTTCTCTGGTATCATATGGTTGAAATGGCGACAAGTACAACATCAAGCGACATCGTTTTGATTGATTTGATACAGCTGATCATCGCGATAATATAATCGCGAATATATTTCTGTTTTTTAATATGTATAATAAGCGCCCCCCCCCCCACACACACAGAGAGAGAGAGAGAGGGGGGGGAGGGAGGGAGGGAGAGAGAAAGAGGGAGGGAAGAAGGGAAAGAGAGGGGAGGGGAGAGAGGGGAAAGAGACATATACCTAGGTAATATTAATATACATAATAATTCAGTCATGTTTCATATGAAAGATTGCGACAGGAATTAAATAACTGACGAGATACGTCGTAAACTCAAGAAACGACTTTGGAGTCGTTGAGGAGTTGTCCCCGTATGTCATTTCATCCCCCGTAATGCACGACTATCCGAAAATGAACGGATTGAAATAAAAATTATCATTTAGTTCCACGCACGAGCTTCGATGAAAAGTCGTAAGTAAGAACACGTGTCGTCTGTCGACGAAGCGAGAGACGTCTCGAGCTTTTACGAGTCATAAAGCTAGTCGTGCTTCTCACGACCCGCTTCCGACGACTACGTCGACGACCCTCTTTCCTTTCTTTCCTTCCCTACTTAACCTACCGACTCGCGACCTTACTGCCGGACTAACTGATATATAATAATGCCACTTTTATTGTACAATAACCCTTAAACGCGACGGTAAAATGGTTCTTTATGGCATCAAAAATGAAATAGCCCGGTGCGTGTGCCGTGGGCACATGGAAAAAAGAAGAGATGGCCGGAAGGCAACGTGGACAGGTGGTGCCGACAATATTCTCCCCTCTGTCTTCTCTCCTCTTCTGTCCTGAAGCGATCATTTTTCTCAAGGGTCAGCGACGCAGCATCATCAAGCGAAAAGAACATCTTGCTACATCTTACGGAGGAGCAGGGAACCATAGAGTTCTCATGTTCATCGGCTCACCCGTTATCTACGATGCCATTTTTGCCACGAGCGCACAATTTATGCGATAGCTTCGTTAATATGTAATGAATATTAATTATTTGCCAACGACAACGACGGCGACAGCAATGGCGGCAATGGCGGCGGCGGCGGCGGCGGTCGCAGCTGCGGGCGGGGTGTATCACCAGTATTGTAATTTGTAATCTGCCTGAGCCAAAGTGCGTATCCACAGCGACTGGCCACGGATGCGTGCTCTTTGCATCGATATGAAGTATCGCTTCGTTATACATTGCATAATAAACTGGCGTGCGGAAAGCCGATAGTGGCAATGAAAAATTTCGGTGAGCGCACCGAGAAAACGAAAAATCTGCCAAGATGTGCTTTTAGACACGGTAATATTTCTTGTCTTGTATAGACATTGCAAAACTAATGTTCGAATAGACTCAGGTCAGGCTATTTTAGAAATATACATTAAAAATATATTGTTACATTTTTTGTTTTTTTTTTTCTTTTCAAATTCTTAACTTATAACGATAATAAATACTAAATGCAATCTTCTTTTTGTGTTTAGATTTTTCATAACAGAAAAATTATTACACCAAGAATCTTATCATTTATTATTTAAAATTTGAAAGTTGAATAGTGTATGGATGAATGGCGATGCAGATTTTCCTTCTTGCATTCTTCGTTGTTCGCTAGGTTTGTGTCCCTGAAGGCAGAAACACGCGGCGCACTAAATAATTAAAAATCGGAAAAAATGCGCAGTACATCCCATTCTTAATATAGACAGCTCAGTTGAACAACCCATAGACAGTCCAACAATTAAATCGTTAGTAGCCGGTTCCAACAATTTTTCGTTAGTAACTATTAGAATGAGATGCGGTTCTTATGCGTTTTTGGCTGTTTATCTTCATTTTCGCCCCGGTTTCGATCATCGCTCGCTCTTTATTTTTGCCTCATGAACACCCTCATGATACGGAGGACATATTCCGAATCATTGACGCCGAAATCAATCCGTATTCAAAGGAGAAATTTACGATGAAAAGGCGAATTAATTTGAAAGTCATCACGAAAGCCATGAATATTTCAGAATTAAAACAAGTGATTATGTAGAAAGGTTAAGATGAATATTTTTAAAAAACATTTTAATGGAGACATTGAATTATATTAAATTGAATTGTATTGAATTGTATTATATTAAAGAAGTATATTAAATATATCATTGGTTTTATAATCAATAGAGGAATGCTACAACTATTATTGATTAAAAAATAATAGATAGAATCAAAATTTTCTTTCGATAACATTTTTATCATAAACTTGTAAATGAATTTTTAAATTCTTTTAGTACGTAGATCAAACATTTTTGAAGAATCGCTGGTAAGCTTGCGGCGCCAATGCATGGGCTTCTTAATACTAATCATCAAGCAAACTGTGCGAATGAAAGACATAGAAGATGCGGAAAAAAGACGGAGAGGAATAAGAAGAAGAAGAAGAAGAAGAAGAAGAGGATTAAGAAGATTAAGAGGAGATAGAAAATGGATATAGAGGAGAAGGGAAGAATAACAACAACGGCAGCACAGGCCAGCAGTTGGCTGTATTTTAATTATACTACAAACTGCGAGAACCTCGTCTCGTTGTTTCTCTCTTTCTCTTTTCCTCTCTTTTACTCGAGCCGCGGTGCACCACCGAAATGCAAAGAAATAAAAACAAGCGAAGAACAGGCGGGACGGCCCACCACTTCAGCCCTCTGAACCGTGTCCGTTAGCTTCAGCATCGGTTCAACTTCTGATCGTTTTTCTCTTTTTTTCTTCCTGCTTCGTTTCCTTTCTCTATCGTTGGTTTTCTCTTACTTCGATTCCTCTATGAGACTGTCTAGTTTTATGCCTGATGTTTAGTCAATTCGCTTTTATAATTGACATGCTTTGACATTGCTGTGATTATTAGATTACGGAATATTCGTAAAATGTAATATATTCCGCTTTTACGATCATTTTTAAGAAAATTATCCTAAAAATATTGCGTCTTTTCAAAGTCATAACAAATATCGTAGAAGTATTAAAAGTTCTAATACGCTGTGTTAATTGTCTACATAATCTTCGTTCAATATCAATATCGGTCGCTATTATGGTTTTTTCTAAACATTGTCTTTAAATAATCATTAAACAATCTCTGTAAACATTTTGATTTTCTGATTATCAATATATTTAATATAAAGAAATAAAGAGAGATCGAACATAGATGCCACAGACATACATACACGTACATATAACACATGTATTCATAATAACAAGTTTAAATCAGCAACTGCATGTTTCATCTGCTATTTTCTGTTAATCATGATAGAATACAGCGCAGTCACTGTATCATCCTGGTCGTTTGAGATAATTAGACATGGAGATTGAATAGTGAAATCTACGGTATATAATACCGAGATGGCTCGTTTATTTCCACAGTAGTAAAACGTACAATCTTATAATTAGCACCGATTAGCTTCTTTATTCCCGAATTTGTCGTACCTGTCACTTTCGATTTCGCCATTCACAAAATTACATCAAAATAGCTTGTCACTTGATTGCAGTTCTTTCGAAGATGTCGAACATTTTGTGATAATTCAAGGAAACAATTTTTATTTACGCCCATGTTCGCTCATTCTTCGCATCTACCTTTATTTCTACCTTTATTTTTTGAGTTATATGACAAACTGTAAGCATTCGATAAAATAATTTCATCGGTGTTAGTATTAATAGTTTTAGTTCTAATGCACTGTAAGAAACATCATTATACGAAACATGACAATTCGCAAAATTGTTTTGTTACCTCTAATTATTCTTTATTATAATAACTTATTTTAAAAATCAATGAAATATCTATTTATAATTTATATCACATTTTTCTTATTATATGAGAAACGTCTTCAAATAATTGGGTCGTCACATATACATCTCGTATCGCTGCTATACGTATCATGCGATTTTAATAACCGTATATTTTGCACGCATATCTTCTGACTTCCATCGTGTATCCCATAATTATTAAATTACAACACGTGTAACGTTACCACCGCAAAAGATGAACGAACTAGGCGAACAACACGGGCAATTGCAAACATAATAAAACAAGCTTCGCGAAATTTTGCTCTTCAGATATAGCTTCTATTTTGATATATTTAATAATAGATAATAGTTGCAACATAAAATGTTGCATCATACTTGAAATAATGCTAAAATATAAACAAGTTAATTCTATATTTGTATTAAACGTAAATTGATATGATTTATGTTTGAGATTATTACATATAAATAAGCATGTATGTGCGAACATTCATTGTTTATTCTAATTTTATACGTTCCATTTTCATGAAATGGCACGACCTCAAGTTATATTTGTTTTTTCCGATTTGTTTTTTTACGTCGTAACGTTCAGAAGGTGTTACACGACATATGATCCGTTCGATCTCGATTACACAGCGTCCTACACAATTCGGGTGTAATTTATCGTTTTGTCATGGCGCAGTTTGATACCACGCGAAACTGGAGGATATCCTTGCTTCTTGCCTATATCCATCTTTAGGCATTCACGAATGAGATATAAATCTTCACGTGAGTTATAGCATTGCACGTAAGTACGTGTGTTCGCATAAACGTACTCGATGCACGCTTGCACCGAGTGTCCGTGTTGAGCGCGGTTATTATTTCACGGCCGCTTGTGCATTCGTTATACTCATTTTAACATCGAGTCGCATCAAATTAATACCCAATTTGGAGTCACAACTATCTACTTCTACTTAGACAGACAGTTCTGTTGCGATGCTTTAATCCGTGGAACGAACTCATTTTGGATAAACATCTCTTTTAATGAAATTCCAATTTTCGAATGAGAAATTTCTCAAATTTTTATCTCCTATTCTATACTATTAACCTGAGGTGTATGCTTTTTCAGAAATAAATGAAAAACGATTACTGCATTTAAATCAAAATATTACAATTCATAATTCGTTTTCTTATTATCCTAGTTTTATTTGACATAACTTATTTTACGAAACAAGCTGAATAAATAAATTCTTCGGAAGCAAAAAATTAAATTTCTAAACTTAATTTTGCTTTTATATCTCAAATATATTAAGTAAAACATATATCTCAAATATATTAAATAAAACAATCTCATTGATAAATTGTACATATGTACATTTATATATGCATACACACACATATACAGGGTGTGTCAAAAGTTCCGGGACGACTAGATAATTTGAAAAATACGCATCACAGAGAAAAATGATGATGATTTAATTTGTTCTTGATCACTATTGTCACAGAGGATCAAGAGATCTAGGTGACATTAGGGCTCCTTACTAGCCCACTCGCATTTTCTCTACTACTACTACTACTTGATCACTAACTTCAGATATACATTATAAAAAATAGAATAATGAAAATTATTATAAATATAAATAATTTTTCGGTTACTTTCTAACTTGAGGTTGTCGCATGTTCGTTTAGAGCATCTTTTCAGATTGTCACTGTCGCACGTCGTCGAGTTCTCCTTACAACATTCCTACAGTGTGGTCGACATCAATCTCATCATTAGTCTTCCTCCAATCCACCCTCGCCCCAGACTGTCTTGCTAGACTTACGGTAAAGTTATTGATAATTTGTCATGCAGTCTCCAACTGCGAGCGAACCATCCTTTATCCATTTTGACCGCGAGAAAACCGTTATACGTAATTCGCATCATTACATAACTGACACACTTTTTAGTCACTCGTTGTTGAGTATTGTTGAGCGGAAGATCAATTGACTACTTATATTTGTTTTTTGCTAATTTGCGTTACTAGGATATATAAAATCGTTCTTGTAAAAAGGATAAAGGGAAGGAATACGCATCGTAATAAATGATGCTATAAGTATTCATACACTGAAAAAAGAATTTGGTAATAATAGTCAAACTTAGATGATAGTTACTAATGCTTGGTGAAATAGTTTTAATTAAATGTTGGATTAATATAACCAAAAAATTAGAGTTAAGCTAGACCAACTAAACGCTAATTTTACTTTATTTAATTAATATCAAACGGTTATAATGGTTATAATTATTATCAAATGGTTGATTACTATTATTATGTTTGATAATACTTATTAAATATTGCACCAATAAACAAAATACGTTTGGTAGTTATTACCATTCTTTTTCAGTGTAATTAACAGAAAAGTATAAACACATGGATAATATATTTTTATTGTTGTATTATATAACTATGTGTATTTAATTATGTATTTAACAATGTATTATTTTTACAAAATGATCCTCCAATTGTACGTCTATCTTACGTCTGCGCATCTAATTAAATTCCTCTAATGTAATTTTCATAAATATTGTTCTTTATTTGTTGCTTGTTTATTAGTGATAGTCTGTGATTTTTTCGATGAAAAGCTGGATCGAGGATATCAGAGAAAAGAGAGAAGAAGAACAGCAGGCAAACGAACGAACGCGAGAAAGCCTCAGAAACGCCTTCTCCGCCCTGAGACGCCTCCTGTCCGTCAAGCCATCCCCCTTCTTCTCATTCTATTTCCCGCCGCGACCCCGACAACTTTCGTTTCGCTTCCCTTTTTGCTTTCCAATGTAATCACCTATCTGAACATAATTATAATTGACGAAACACCCCGATGCAGGATATCCCTTAACCGGCGCTGTTCTCTGTTACGATCATGTTTCTAAAAGTAATCGAATCGTATGTAATTACGAGGAACGAGAAAACGCGAAACAAGTCTCCAAAGTTGTAACTTTTGAGATGATATCTGCGGATTTGTAAGGCGGCTTTTAAACAAAGCGCAGTTTCGAAAGATAATCATCAACTTGAAAAAATGATTGTGTTATAATCATTTACATCCAATTTCTTAATGAATTACAAAGAAATCTAAAAATTATCTACTAAAAAAATGTTTGTATGTAATAAAAATTGTATACAAGTCTATGCTAATTGTATGGATTATTTAAACAGTGCATGGCAAAAGTGCGTGGTAGAACTCTCTATCATTAATTATTGTAACGATTCTCTCACCTTTTTCTAGAACCATTGCGGCCTTTGCTGACGGAAAATTTGTTCTGTCACGTGAACTTCCATTATCACGATTAAACCTTTGAAACGTTCGTGGCCGATGATAAGCTGCAATTTTACAGCTGGAATCTGTTCACCGACCGACTGCTCGGGTATCAGTTCTCTCTCTCTCTCCCCCTCTCCCTCCCTCCTCTCCTCTCCTCTCTCTCTTCCTCCTCTCTCTCTCTCTCTCTCTCTCTCTCTCTATCGCTTCGTCTTTTCTCTCGTTCTAACTCTTAATATCTAGGTGTGGAAATGATTTGTGGGATCGGCTGGTAGCGCGGAATGGCAGAAAAGTGGTACTTTTAACCGATACCCTAAATCACGAAGAAGGTTTGTAGGATGCATTCGACTTGTCAGTTCAACGAAATAGGTTTTTTCCTTTTTCTTCGAGTATTCGTTCGTTCATTCATCTGCTCCGGAGGAGCTATAAAAAGAGATTCATGATCAATCGAAGATTATAATGCATAACTCAATTTTTATAATACATGTTTTAATGCTTATATTTATTACAATTATTTAAGTCTAGAATCTAGATTTCTATGATGAACAAATTTAATCCTCAATGGTCACACATCAGCAAAATTCCATAACGGGATCCATTGGACCGTTTCATTGATTACGCCTTCGATATTAATTATTATAAGTTAAAAAAATTATTGGACATTTTTCAATATCTCTAAAATATAATCCAATGATTTCTTTATCCGAATTTTAAAATTAACATAGCTAAAAAAATTATTTAAAAAAATTAACATGAAATAACTTTTTAATTTTTTATATTTTTTAGTTTAAAATTTTAAGAACTAACTCTACAGATTACGTAGTTTAAGAAAAAAATTAGTGGACGTCCAATTTGGGGGTGATCGTTAAAGGAGGATTAAAAATCAATACTGGTTGCAGCATGTCAGATATTTTAGAAATGACTGGTTTCTTCAACAATTGAAATGTCAAATCTCGAGTCAAAAGCGACACAAAACACTCGACACCTGGAATAGTGTTTCTTCATTACATATATAATATTATCAAAAATGGAACATTTTTCCTTCTTTTTCTTTAGATTTTTAATTGAGTGACAAATGTATACGATAAATGCACAACGCGATGTCGATTGTTACGAATTAGGATAAAAATAAGAATGATTATCGAGAACCATGTAATGCAATTAGGATTAATTGACGTATATGAACATCGCGCATGTTGTCAATTAGAGTTAAGTCGCCTACAAATAGGCGTATCGAGAAGACAGTTCGAATATTAATGTAATAATGCGCGCACATCGAAACGTCGGAATTTAGATGATCCAAATAAAATTATTGCACGGCGAAATTATACTTTGATATACCAAGCAGATGCAATATGATTGATTACAAACAGATGAATATAGTTCGCGTAACATGACATTTCCGTCGTCGAGTTTCGATATGCGCGAACATTTGCTCGTAAGATATGATAGTTTTATCTAAAGAGAATGAGTGTTCACATAATGTCCTGTTTACATAGACAAATTTAATAATACCGCAAGCAAAATCTACAAAGCAGAAATCCACTAAATATTGCGTTATAAATGATAGCACCCTATTTGCCTTTCCATTCTTTTCCTATCTCTCTTCCACCTTCTTTGAAATCTATGATATAACAAAATTTCAAAATTATTCATATCTCAAGTCTACTGATTTAATTATCGAAAAAAAATGTTTTGCTGAATATTAAATGTTAATATAAATTTGTAAAGTTTAATAGCACAAATGTTTGTTTGTAAATAACACTATATAGTTTCTTTATCTACATTATTTAAAAAATTGTATTTTTATAAAATACAAGTATAAAACATTTGTATAAAATATCAGATTAAATTAATGTTTTAATAATTACATGAATGTACACAACGTACATAAACATGACTAACAACTTCGGAAAATTTACTGTAACTATGACGTGGCAAAAATGGCGGTTAACGATCTGTGTCCTGCGTATGATCGCATCTAAGAATCTTCGTTGGAGAAGAATGTAAAGAACGAAAAAAAGAGAGCATCGAGAGAAGGATCGGTTTCTTTTCGATGCGGGGTAGCGTATGATCGCTCGATGGTCGGCGGGGTGATCAAAGATCTCGAATTGCGTCCTTACACACTAGAAAAAAAGCAAAAATGCAAAGAGAGGAGAAAAAGAATACAATATGCTCTTCGCTCTCTCTCCCTCTTCTCTCTCTTTCTCTCTCGTTTATATTCTCTCAGTTCAATAAGAGAGAGAGAGAGAGAGAAAATCGGAACAGAAAACAAAAGAAAAGAAGAAAAAGGAGAGAAAGAGGGCAATCGAGTCGGAGGATGAGGCGACAACCCGTGACCAATCTGGCACTAAATCAACTGACGTGCGCTTGACTGCACGGACGTACAAACGCACGCCGATGCATATGAGCGTTCGCGCGCGCTCTCAATTCGAGCTATTCACTTGTATTGTAATATATATAATATTATATGTGCTCTTTCCTCTCTCGAATATTCTCACTGCGTGGACCTGCTAAATAAATTGACTCGCGCTGCTTTAAGAGACGAGATTCGTCTATCGCCGAGAGAAGAGAGAGAGAGAGAGAGATAGATAGATAGATAGATAGAGAGAGAGAGAGAGAGAGAGAGAGAGAGAGAGAGAGAGAGAGAGAGAGAGAGAATAAGCAAGAAAAAAAGAAAGAAAGAATAAAGTCCCTCACGAAATATTGTGACTGAAAAATTTATTTCCATATGATTATTCGACGTAATTGACACATGACAAGTTAAGAAATAATTAAAGTTGCAAAATGTGTAATTCATTCATAACCCGCTTCATGAATTTTTCAAGTTTAAATCGCACATTTGCATTCAAATAATTTCATTTTTCAAATATCCCGGATAAAATCGCGGTTTGAGTAAACCACTAATAAAGCAGCATGTATACAGACGAGTTACTGGGATAAGTAGTAAGACGTGCCTATTTTATTATTCATGTCGCAATCATATACTCGCGATATGCGTGGAGTATTATTTGAAATGTAAATGCTTCAACGCTCACTAACGACAGATTCTTCCGACTAACAATTTGTTACATTTATTATGATTTATCTATTTTAGAAACATATCATTAATAGCTTTGAGATAAAACATATCAACATATATTTCGAAATAATACATATATTCAAGTTCATAGGAGAGTTTGTTGAGATCTCTAAGTTATACAATTAGTGACAGCATTTACCATTGTTCATAACATATAAATTTATATACAACTTCATGTGTTAAATTATTCATTTTATTTTACAAAAATCGGATACGAAAATATACTCACAATATGGATATAATTTCTTAACAAGCGCGAAACTTGAGCATCTTTCTCTCTCTCTCTCTCTCATACTAGTTGATTTTTTATTCTCTCAGCAGGTTTCGTCTGCGTGGTTGCAGTGGCGATGTTATCTACAAATTCTGTAACTCGATAAACAACGTTGGGATGTCACGGTGGACTTTGTCTATTTCTTTCCTTTGAGACTCGAGCCTCGGACGCACTGCGTCTCGTAAAGATTCCTCTTTATTACTTCCCCTCTCGTTTTCAGTCTGCTTTATAATTTCTTTTTTGAAAAATCCAGCGTAAAGTGTGCCGCGTCGCGCCTTCTTTGCTTTCTATTTCTCTTTCCTCTCTTAATTTCTCTTTTCCATTTTTCACTTTCTTCATTTTTCATTCCCCCGATCCGCATCGCCATTTGCTGTCTCGATGTGCAAGGATAAGACGAAAAGAAATAACCATTATGTCTTCTTATTTGAATTCCATTGAGAAACCTCGAAAAGGCAACAATGTTGCATGTATATTAAGGAATCACAATTCGTGAGCGTTATATATAGAAATCATTGGGACACTGATCCAAATTTATTGCAATCAATATACAGTGCTGCATATCGGTTCACGCAGACTATGTCAAAAACAGAAAAAAATAATCTGCGTGCGACTTCACATTTGCAGCTTTGTCGTTAATTCAGATCTACCGCGATCGTGCGTGCCGATCTTGTTGACTTTAAATAGCTGCCTTCCTGTACTCGCAGTTAACGAGCAAGGATTAACAACGGTTTCAAGATAAATCTTGCTCGACCGTTTAATTCAAACGCTTCCGCTCGGCTTTTCCCCTGAGGAAACTCACTGAGTGTGACTCTCCAGACGTCTTGTTTCTGTCACGTCTTACCTCCACGCTATGCTGGCTGTGGGTCGTTGATCCAATTCACAATTGCGATACATGGCGCACATCTAAATCTGCATAGTCATCGGCTTGAATTCACTCGCATTATACATTAACTATGCAAATGCCAATCAACTGTAACAAGCAAGGAACCGCGCATCCTGACACACTTCTTGCCGGTAGGTATCTCGTTTGGAATATCCGCCTGCTCCATCTGCAACATAAAGGTACGCTCGGAAATAAACCAACTCTCGCAATTTTCTCGATGATGTAACGTTATAGAATTTCAATGAAATTAAAGAGAACAGAATTTTTAATTTTGAAACAACAATCGTCACGCAAACAGCGGCAGCGAAAAAGGAATCAGTTTAAGATTCTTCCGTGCGTCTCCTCCTGGAGAGATGAGAGCGAAGCCTTTCGACTGGCTGGTCCCACAATTTCTAGACTGGAATCTTCTCTCGTAAAATCGCCGAAAGGAAGATTTTTTTTAATTGACATAAGAATCGAATGCCAAGGCAGAGAGAGACAGAGAGCTCAGGGAGAAAGATGGAGACACCGAAAATGATCATGGCCATGGTACCGATGAAAACAACGATGCGTGGATCCAAACTTCGATATTTCATATTTACGACGATGCGGTGAATATAACTTCTCTTCGAGACTAGCAGCGCGGAACGCGATACCGGCAGACGAGAGGACGAGTTTCTCGAGAGCTTTAATAACCTTGCTTCATCGTTTTTAAACTCGTATCAAGGAGATTATATTCCGTGGATTAACATATTGACGCGGTCTTTGTGAGGCCCTGGACGGGCCGGTTGAAAGAGAAAAAGGAAACAAGTTAAGAATCGAGTTATTAAATCATTTACCGCCCCAATGTAACCGTTCCCGAAAAAAAATTATTATTATTACCGGTAACTCCCCTTCTATTCAAAATAATTGACAACTATCGCAGTACCTCACTAACCGTTCGCGGAATTTTGGAAACATCGCCCTCGTTAGATTCAAAATCATCTCTACGATTCAATGATACTGAATAGGCGTGAATAGCAAGGCTCGCGGTACGCGTTGTCTCGCCGTCGGGCTTTACAAGCCACTTTACTCATTTTTTTATAGATCGCACGAATTGCTTCATTTGTCATTTTGTCTTCAGTTGAAAATTATTACGTAAGTCTACTATTACATAAAAAATTTGTTTTTAAAAAACTCAAGAAGAAAATTTTCAAATCAAATTTTATATAAAAAAAGATGCAAACACAATAATTGGGCGAGAAAAACTCTCACTTCATATATCGTACGTACTGTGTAATAAAACTCGTCGATAAATTGAAATGATTACAATACAAATCGGTACTTGTCTCAGTGGTGAATAGAAGCAACAGCGTGTGTATAATCGAGAGCAAGACGAAAAATGTGCGTGAAACATCGTGATAAATGATAGGACGTACCGAGTCAGCCCTAGACCCGAAGACCCAGAGACCCATTGGCTACATCGCCGCGAAGGAACGGATAAAGAACCTCGTTGCCTTGTCTCGGCGCATATTAATGGACAAACATAATCGCCGCATCTCAGCAGGAGCCGCCAGCTGAAATATCCGCTCGTCGTTGCCCGTTGCTGCCTCTTCTGCCGTGGCTTCGGCTCGCCGCCGCAGTTCTCTGCACGATGCCAGGAAGCAACGTTCCGTCGATATGGACGTACGTTGAACATTTCCCTTGCTGAAAGACGGAAGAACATATTTTCACGTGCACGGGAAAAGAATGAGTGTGCAAATTTCTTTGAAGAAGTGAAAGGAGTGTTGTGAAAGAAAAGACTTGATATAACTTGATCGATTCAGTTGCAAATAAACAGTGTCGTTGCTGAAGTAAACGTTCAGAAAAATGTTGTATAAATCCTAAAGAAAATAATAATTGGTCTCTATAAGTGGCAGTGAAAACGTCTTAACATGAAAAATGATGGCTAAAAAAATGATGACGTGCAAGATAATACAATAATTTTGGGAAAAAATTTTATATATATTGAAAACATTAAAATTATATGGGAAAAAATATGCACATATATAAAAACAAATAATAAGATTTATTAGTTTGGAAGTATAATATAAAAATACAATTTAGAATAATCAACTGTCATTTAAATATCTGCAATATTTTATATCTTTTCCAAATCAAATTTCTTCTATCATTTTGTGACGTCAGACAAGTGCACGACTTCTTGAACTTGCATTTTAATTAAAAGTTTTTCATAATGTTACACTTTGAATGTATAATAAACGCTTATTGTAATATGATTGGTAAATCATTATGATATCGTTCGTACGCTATTTTTTATTCTATCTAATATTAGCGATATTAGTTTTTCTTGTACACACACGCAATACGATTTTGGAAAAAGTATGTAAAATCTGTTTATCGTTAATCGTATGTAAGAGTATGTGTCTTAGGTTTAGCGAAAATATTACGTATTTTCGTGTTTTATCGAGACCTATATTTACTTGGAGAAAAAAAATTGGATAAACAATTCTTTTACTTAATCGTTCAGCGCCGTTCCCGCTCTCCATGATTATCGCGTGCTTGTGCGTCACGATAACGCACGACATCACGGCAAGTGCCGTTTGATTATGCCGTCCGCTATCAGCCGCTATAAAGTCGATGGAAGGCGGGCGTTAAAGCCGCCTCTCGGATCCGCCTCTACCTCCCGTGCAGGCTCCCCACCGTTTCGTTTCACCGTCTCACCGTTTCTCACCGGGAGACGCTACCAGACCCGCCGCAAGCCATGAGGCTGGTGGCCGAACTGAGCGTCTGGTGAACGCTCGCAAACCACCCAAACCACGGCCAAAGTAGGCAGAACGATGCGCCATACTAGCATCATGTCGGAGACGAGTCCATATAATTCTCTTTCCGTCTTTCCGCTTTCTTCGCTCCGTCTGGCTGTGTCCGCTATTCCCCTTCTTGCTTTCACGTCAAAGTACACCGTGTCAGTTCGTCTTTGTCCTTCTACCACGAAACAGCTTTCGAATGCGCGCACGAGCGTGTCGCGTAATCGTGATCACGTATATGTGCGTGCAGGGCTGCGCGAATGCGTACGTGTATGTACGTCTGGGGGTTTAATGGGCCCAACTAATGACTATTGGCCAGCAGACCTGGGCGGGACCAGAGCTCGCGCGACTTATATAGTTACATATGCCTGTGTATATGAGAGACATGATCTCTTTGCATTAGCTGATCCTTCACATTAACTATGAATCACGTTGATGAAAATATTTTGGGTTTTGTTTTCTGTCAATATTTTTTTTAACAATAAGAAAGTGGAGACAAATTAAGAAGCAAAGCAAAATTAGTGTATAAACAAATCATTTTAATAAAGAACGTATGCTTCGTTCGCTTGATACTATCTATAACCAATCTCAAGTGTGTGTGTGTGCGTGCGTGCGTGCGTGCGTGCGTGCGTGTGTTGTGTGTGTGTGTGTGTGTGTGTGTGTGTATGTGCGTGTTTTGCTTAACAAAAATTCCAAAAATAAAATTTCTTTTACAAGCTTGGAACCGTGAACTTTCAAGTTCACATAGTCATTTTTAAACGGTTCTCTTAGGAGAAGAAGACAGAAGCAGTATTATTTAAAGTTAGCCATATCACACAGATTCGATTCAACTTTTACAAGTATCGTTTCACACAGTGAGATTTAACACAGGATTCGGATAACACCAATTATAATTTGATAATTATGTTCAATGCATACTGAATTAAATTTAATTCGAAGATAAGACATGTAAAATACATATAATATAAGAACACAGAAAGATTTATCTAGAATGTTTAACTCTCGACTATCGAGACAGTCGTACGAATAGCCATTTTAACGTCATCGATGGACATGATCCCATTGCAAAGGACGAGCTAAAGAATCGCGACAGTAGTTCTTGAGAACCGTCGCCTTCCTCAGTATGTCAAGTTCTTTACAACGCGATTTACATAGAATGGTTCCATCGGCACATGTATCGGTAGCGCTTAGCGAGGCAGCCTGGAGTAGAAAGAGAGAGAGAGAGAGAGAGAGAGAGAGAGAGAGAGAGAGAAAGACAGAGAGAGAGAGACAACGTCTATACTCGCGAGCTCGTAAGTCAGTAATGCGGAGCAGACGCAGAGCAGACGCTGAAAACATCCATCACGCGAAACCCTATCTCGTCCTGTGAATCTCCGCTTCATAATTACATTCTCGCCAGCTCCAAGAGACCGGAGACCAGGATACCGCCATACCATATCTCAAGATGCGTTCAGCTATCCTTCCTGAGTTTGCAGTGGTACGCGCCAGGCAATTAAATGGAAAAATGTGACGTACGTGCGTTTCTCTCTCTCTCTCTCTCTCTTTCTTTCTCTTTCTTTGATAAAGTACGCCGAATTCAAGAATGTAAAACATTATTGTGTTTTGTTATGCTAAAATGTATAAAATATATTTCTTATAAATAATTGTTAATAACGACTGTGAGATTGTACGCGTGTGTCTGAGAGTGCAGAGATATACAATTTTGTACGAAAATACTTCATGAAAATATGAACACGACGTAATTAAGCAAAAAAGAATAAAGTAGACGTACAGTCACTTATTTTTCTCGGAAGATGCATCTACGACGTAGACTAAAATTTCTAGATGTACAGAAAAAAGAGATTGTATATGCTCGAGGAAAACGCGACCTATGTTTGTTAATTAAGTTATTTATAATAGATTTTTATTAGTTTCTGTAAGAGATGAGATGTTTTGTATACATCCCGATATAAAAAAGCTTTATCATGAAATGTAAAATTTTGCATGTTATACAAGCTTTTTATTTCACATTGTTTGGGTTTACAGCATTACCCCTTGAAGCATAACTTAGACATAATGTAATTTAAGGAACATAAATACGAGAAAAATATTCATATTATTATAATTAAAATATTTGTTAACAACTCTTATTAGAATTTTAAGAAAATAAAAAAAATAAACGTCGCTTATACGTGGAAAATTACTTAATCGACTGAATCGTAATCGAATAACAACTTATATGTTAAAGAAACGTAATAAAATATCAGATAATTGCAATTGTAGTATTCTCCAATCAAAACAACCTACTCGTTATCTGTCATTATTTCGTAATGCAAAATACAAACGCAATAAGATATAAATCGCTAAAGAATTAATGATTTACCAATCTATATTATTTAAAATTAATGATACTGCACCTTCAATTATTTAATAATGATGATTGTGAGTGTACTAAATAATTGAAGTGAAATTTATCTTAATGGTCATTTACTATCTGCCTATTACAATACTCTGCCTTTACTATATTTACTTTGAATTTATTGCATAATTCACGAAAGAGAAGATTTTGATAACAGACAAAAAATGAATTTAAACAAAAAAATAAAGAAATTTATTTGGAATTACACGCATATCTCATCTGTTTTTACAAAAGAGAAAATATAGAAAGAACGTAATATCTTTAAAATTATTAATTTCAAAGATAAACATTTTTTCCTACATTTACAAATACATACAATACAATTAATTGGTTTCATCAATGTTTCAATTTTAATTATAATAAATATATATATATATATATATTTAACAGATTATTTACAGATATTATTTACTTTTTCTTAAAATTAGAAAAAAAAAGATAAACATTTAAATTAGGGTCAAAGATATCAGGCGTTAACATAAACGTCTGTAAACTGGCCTAAACTAACAAAAAATATTCAAACTAGTGACAAGTTATATTAAGCGGTATGATGTCTCCCTAATTTCTGCTCGTATAAAATAATCAGCGACATTGTCAGTGTACTTTTTTCCTTGTAACTTCGAGGCGCAGCAGCAGCTGCTTCCAAGACAAAAAGGTCAATGCGACGTAGCTGGGCGAAGAAACCGATTAAACTTTCAGGGGTATGTGACAATGGCTAGAGAACGAAGGCGGCAGGTGCTTCACTCATCTAATATTAACATCGCCGATCGATAGCACTCAGGAGAGAACGAGAAAACACGAGAAAATCAAGCTCTGTGACCGCGTGGATGGAGACAATAATCAGCCGAATAACTCGTTTGTCTTCTCGTACTCGGTTATTCGTTAGGGACTTTTTATCGCAAATATCGTGCGAGCACGAACATATTTACTTATTTCTTCTAGCGAAATGGAATTGTGAATTTGAATTCACCACTGCTAAATGGGAAAGCAGTGTAATGGCGACGAGCGATGAAGGAATTTGTTATTTATCTTATTCCCAGAGAAAAATCAATCAATCCGTAAATCATGATCCAATCTCTCGATTCTGGTAGCGTGACCAATTTCGAATGTATATGATAAAAAGATTTTAATATTTTTTAAAATAATGATTATTTAAATAGTATTATATAATATTTTAGATTTGTATTATTAATTTGTTTTATTTAAAGAAATCTTTCAATAATGGTTTTAACTCCGGTTGCATATTTTCTAGGTCGCCACACGCACGCACGCACACATGCACCGAAGCATTAATACTTCATTTATTTAATTTTCAAAAAAGTAGCACACATATAAGGTTTATCATTTACTTAATTATTTATTTAAGTGAAATTATGTTATATTAAATTCTTATGTCGATACATGCAATAAAATTATTTAATATTGGATACGAAATTTCTGTTAGCGCGTTCAGCTTTTGGCAGGATTCTAAACACTCCAGCAGACATTTCCGCGCCTTACACGAATGTTGTAACTGCGTTTCTTCTTTAATATTGTTTTTTTTCAACATTCGCGGATGATTTTCTGTAGCATGAGCAGCGGCCATCGTATTATAGGGTACTCGGATGAGGGTTGTAATTTTTTAATTTGAGGAATATTTATAGTGGCAACAGGAATTACCATAAACAATGCGGCGAAGAAACTCCGAAATTACTGTATTTAAAGTGCAAGGGGGAATAATTACCGTGAATACGCTGCAGCTACTAGTAGAATCAACGAAGTCGACAGCAGAAAGGGGGCGTGCTGAACATCATAGAGCGATACTGGCAGTTCATTTGTCGAAAAGAAAAGAAAAGAAGTAGAAAATAAAAAAAGAATATATGAGACCTCATCTTTCTTTTTGTTGGATCTTCAATATGGCGTAATGTTCGACTCGAGCAAGACATTTTGGTTTGGCAGGTTGCCAAATCATCTTTGCTCTTTTGGTTAATCATCTTTGCTTTTTTTACAAATAGCAATAATAAAATAGCAAGAACATAAGTAAACATAAGATAAAGCGAGAAAAGCGATTTACGAATTTATAAATTTTAAATCTTGAAATTATAATATCAACTATATGTTCATTATTTATTTCCACATTTGTTTTAATTTAGAGAGAAAGTTGGTGATGAACACGATGACAATGACGATGACGATGACGATGACGATGATGAAGACGATGACGATGACGATGATGATAATAAATAAAGAAATAAAAATCGATATAGTTTCGTTATTTAATACATCGATGACATTCCATATTGTTCTTGGGAATCATAGAGTACAGAGACTTTTGCAGAGTAAGGTGCAAAGGTCATTGAATCGTGAGGCTAACGAGCGGTAGTCGTAAAGAAATAGCTTATAAATTCGCTTTACGTTCGGGCCGAGTCACGCAGCGCTCTTTGCGACTTGATGATGATGAACTTCCTGGCCATCATTCTGCCTTGCAAGCTCGCTCGTAAAGTTGAATTTAAACTGAAAGGAGCAAAAACGATGGTAGAAACGAAATTACATCAAAACGATACAGAGTTATTCTGAAGATATATTCGCGCAAAGTCTGAAATTCAATGACAGAAATTTTATGCTTGAACAATCATGAAAAATATATTTTACTTATGTTTGAATTCGTATATATACCGTACACAGATAAAAGATTAGTTTTAAATCGAGATTAGATAATCTCATAAATAAACAAGAATATTATAATCTTAGGAAAATTTTAGTCTTGATGTGTTTGAATTTATATTGTTGCAAGTATTACTTTTGCTTAACTAATATAATAATTGTTGCGTTAAAATTTATTAACAGATTTTAAAACTTTTCATCAATCAAATAAATAAAGAAGCGGTCAAATATGATCGAGGCTATAGATTTTGATGTTTAATAATATTTTTTATACGAATTTTTAAATATATTTTCTCCGGTTCTTCAAACTGCGCGCCGAACACAGTCAATCTTGAAAATGCAGTCTTTAATTGAAGCTGGAACAGTAATATCACAAATTAAATTTATCGCCAATTTAATAATGATGCTAATAAGCATCTTAAAATATAATGCAAAGAATTTAATTATATATATATATATATATATATATATATATATAGAGCGAAAATTTCATCAATTATTATGCTTATATTACACTTTTTGAATACGCGAAAGCTTTAACAAAAGGGTTTTATCATCTTGTTTATGAAATAATGTAAATAAATTATTGCATAAATTATATATATATATATATATATTCCGATAAAAAATAATTCCATTATCTTCAAGATTAAATCTTTCAAAGTATCAAAATTTGGATCAATAATTTATATATATATATATATATATATATATATATATATATATATATATAAATTATTGATCCAAATTTTGATACTTTGAGAGACTTAATCTTGAAGACAATGGAATTATTTTTTATCGGAATACGTAATAATGTACGTATGACGTAATCGTTCAAGAGAATGGCGTGAAACTTATTGATCTTGTACTTGTATTTGTATGTCCTTCTACTTTTGCGATTTATACGTGTTATCATTTGCGATGAAAAAAAATTTTTCTGTTTTTTTTATTTCTCAAATCTCTTAGAATACTTCTGCTTCTCGACAAGACACGGTGTGCGTATCCACTTATCAGTATTACTATTGACATTTTACAACGGAACTGTCACTTAATTACCACGTTCGTTAGATTATTCTCTCTCCTATCAAAAAAATAGACGGCGTCACGAAATTTACAGCGATATCATTTTCGTCGTAACTTAAGGGCTCTTCTTTATCTAGAAGACGTAAAATTGAGTGTTTTTCAAAAGTGATTTGTAGCTAAACGGAGAAATCAAAGTGTGTAATAGTTTAAGGTCTTTTTTATTGACACTTTAGCATAAACTTTACGTATTTGTTGCTTAAATATTTATTATGTCTAATATTGGACAATATCTAGAGTGTAAATACAAATTGTCGAAATTTTCGGGATCTCCACCGTTGTACAAAATTTATTCTCCAATAGAGCTAGAACAGAAAATCAAAATTTTTTTACAGTTAGTAATGGCTTCTTAACTGCCAATGAACTAAAAAGAAGTGAAAAATAATAATTTTTTACTAAATGGCGTTGTAAAGAAAACAGTTTTCTTTTTCGCTGAAATTTCTCATTGTAAATTAAAAAACTATTCGAGTTATCATAAAATTTCTAGTTCATGCAGTAGCGACACTTAATCAAACATGCATATTACATTCAATCGGATTATTAGTATGAGAGTTTTGTACAATGACGACTTTAAAAACATAATTTCGAGAAAAACGTGTTTAAAATTTTGATAACATGTTCAAAATAACATAAAAAAAATTCCTTTTCTACTTTCAATCAGCTATCCTTAGTCCATACAAACATCCTTCATGTTCTTCTCTAATATTGAGAATTTTCAGTTTGCCTTCTTTCACGTGCTAATATCTCACGGCTCCAATTTAGGCTTAAGCGCGCTTTTTGCATCGCTCGCTTGATCGTAAATAACTTTAACTACGATTAGAATCTAACAAAAACCTTTTGAGAACTTATTCTCATACTTTAATATATCGATTTATGAAAAAAATCGATTTTTTGAAAATTCTAGGCTGAGAAGGACTCTTAATATCGCTCTTATAACGCCGACTGCTAGACCGTATTTTATATATATATATATATATATATATATATATATATATATATCTGTATACGCGCGCGCGAACGCACACACTGTCATTTATCTGCCTACCATCTATCTACGCCTTTACTTTGGTTATTAGCGTGATCGACAGTGCTATTATTTCTCTTTGCGTTCTCCTATCGTGCGCGCATTATTGCGTAAATCTTATGACGCGCTTATGAATGAAATATAAAAAGAAATCTTATTAGATTTCTTTTTATATTTCATTTTACCGTTTGACACTTTTGTTATTCGAGCTTTATATTACAAAATATAGCTGAAAGGATTACGTAATAAAAGCATAGAAGAATTCTTTGGATAATAAGATTATGATCGTGAATGTAAATCGACAAACAGGATAGGAATAAGAATTCATGCACCTGCCAAACATACGTTTTCAGGAAACAAGGTCAAACAGCATGCAACAATCGTGTTCACGCAAGTATGTATAATTTTTTTCTATTGAAACGATATTCTCAATTAAAAATCATTGCGCTTCTCTCACTCTTGTACTTCGGCCAACCAATAGTGAATTGTGACAATTCGTTATCGCGAGGACGGCTATTCGATGGCTTCTATCTAGCATTGTGTTGCAAATTGATCATAACGAGGTTTAATTAAAAAAGACAACGCTGGTTATTGAGCGCGATTATTCACGAGCGTTTTGTTTTTCCACGCCAAAGCGGCTGCTGTTGCCATCAGCGATGACCCAAAATCAGTAATCGATTACAAATACATACATGAAGCTTCGAAATATGCATGTTATATGTGGCATTGGAATATTCCAGATATTTTTTCAGATATTGAGTAAAATGTAATTTACACGTAAATAAAAAACTAGATAAATATTAATAGAGATATAATAAAAAGCGCTAACGTGTCAGTTTACTACGTTATAATTTGTTTTAAAAAAACTTTATATAAAGGAAATTCCTTTATATAATAATATTAAATAATAATATTAAAATTTAAAATAATTTTACAAGATTTTACACTAAAATTATTATATATATTATGCTCAAAGATCGAAAACGCTCACTCAGCGAAAAAAAACCGACCACAACGCGTTCTGGTTTTTTTTTTGAGATTCAGTTGCAATGCGAAATTCGTATCGTAGCCCTTTCAAAAACGCTCATAACGCGTTCTGGCATATTCAAAAAGACCAAAATCTTTTGACAATTGACTCAATACGCGTTCTGGCAAAGAACCACAACACGAATTTTGTTTTGTGGTCTTTTTAATATGTCAGAATGCGTTGTGATCAGTTTTTTCACTGAGTGAGCATTTTTGAGCCTAACATGGATTACGATTTTATGATCAAGTAAAAAAAGGAAAAAGAAGAAGTGTGAACGTTTTCTATCTCGCGGTTGTTGCACAACCGTAATGAATCGTTCCAAAATTAAGAATAATTTGCAATCTCTCGTAAGTTGCGAGCAAGTGCAAATAGATACATCATCAAACACCGATGTATATAATGCAAAATGGAAATGTACACTCAAAGAAAAAGATATAAAGATGGCAACTATATACAGATGACAACTGTGCAAGTTCTTATTATGTTCTTGTCTGTGTACAAATAATCATAACATCGCTATGATTGACAGATGTGATCTAGATAGTTTATTATGCGTATTATTACGACTTTTTATCGACTTCACATTGTGATTGCTGTTGTTACAAAAGCTTTTGAAAATTTGACGTTTAAATCCTGCCAGAAACGTTGGATTTTATCATGCTCGAAATACTTCTGTCAAATCGTCTGTGCATTAACTGAAATTATCATTGTACGCTGGTAATCTGCTAGCGTAAAATAGTAACAATCCTGATATTTGACTATTCAACTGCCGAATTAAGCAGAAGGGAATTGACGAATGAATCGGTTTTAGTTGCGGAAAGCGCGGTATTAACGAGATACAGCGCATAATCGCCCGTCGCAGTGCTACGACAACGGCGTTACAATTTCCGCTCAAACGACAAGACTTTTGTACGTCAGGAAGATGTTCTAAAACTATCCAGGACACGCCGGAAGGCTCCTGAAATAAGGTACCGTCGACGGCAGAGTGGCGAGGGCGAGCGATGATAACGGGACTTCCGAAACGTGCCGGCGTGGGTGGCGGCGACGAGAGAACTGGTGAGCCAGGAATGTAATCACAGGATTCCCTCGCGATCCTTCGGGACGCTGGTAGCCATCTTGAATTCTTAGCAGGGTTTCCCTGGCTTATATATATATCGTTCATTAAGCGTTGACAGTAACAGTGGCATGGTTTCTATCTCTAGGCTCGCTTCGCTCGCATGGTTCTCCTCATCACGTGTTGCGATCCGCTGTATGATCCTGTACGCGATCCGCTCTCGAAATCGCCCATCGCGGACTATGCATGCAAACATTATAGAAATAGTCGCCGCGGCTTGAAACAAGTGTGATGGGGTTAAGGTAAGTTTCCTGTTACATGCGCGTAGTAGCGATCAGTATATTAATTGATGTAAACTCTTGTTCGCTGCATCAGTGCAGAATTTAAGTGCAAAACCCTATTGCTACAAATCGCACCGACCGTTTATAAGCAGCAAAATTAGCTCTTTCACCGGAAATCCAAAGCTGTAACATTTTATGCATCGTCTTTCTGTGTATGAGGTATTCTTTATACGATGCCACGACTGGAGTTGAGTGTGATCGACAATTAATTCTTTCTACACACACGCGCGCGCGCGCGCGCGCGCACGCACACACACACACACACACACACACGCACACAGATACACACAATTAAATTTTAAAGATATTTTATGAATTTTCTTTGCCAATTCTTATTTTCTGCTATTTGTCTATCCAAATCTTTAAACACGTAAAATCTGTCTTTAATACACATTGCCTAAATTTTTTTGAATAAAATCTCGCTCAAAATGAGTAAAAATTAATTTTAATCGATAATGAAAATACTGCCATTCGGAATGGAGTGACTTTTCTTAAGAATAAATGTTTATTCCAACAGTAGAATAATTGTTTCACTTAATTGGGATGATTGTTTTACTCATTTGGAGTGATTATTTTATTCCATTAAAATAAATAATTCATTTGATCAGAGTGAATTTTTCATCTCTTTTTGAAGTCTTTCACTTTATCATTATGACTGAGAAACAAATTCACTCTTAATAGGAAATATAAATTTTAATAACAAATATGTGAAAAAGTGAATACGAGACTAGATTTTAGGTTAAGTGCTTAATAATATTTATATGTAAATATATTTAAATACATTTTCTGGTCTATGAATTGCGCGCTTCTATAAACTTACTGTTGGACTTGAAACGCAATTAAAAAAAACTAAAGCTAGAATAGTATTATCACAAATTAAATTGATCGTCAATCCAAGATATTAAGGAGTATCTTAAAATTACAAAGAATTTATTGCGAAAAATATCATCTCACTCTGGCTGAGAAATGTTGTCGATATTGTCTATGTAATGTAGACTCAACACAACGTCAATGTGACGATAAGACAACGATCAGTGCAACTCGCTTCAAGTAATCTTTTTTTTTCTTAGCGCATGCACTATTTCCAACTGTGATGTGGAACATAGATTCACTCTTTAATTGAGAGTGAAAATTTTTTCACGTCACAGAAGCAAAGAATTCATTCCATGACAGAGTGAAAGAATTTATTCTACGACTTAGAGTGGACGAATTCGCTCCGTATGAATGAAAAGTCACTTTAAATTGAGTGATTCGGAAATTCCACTCCATTTTTTGAGTGAACATTTCGAGCCAGAAAATTTAGAGAATATCTCAATTCAAAGATCAACCGAGTTCTATCCTGACATATTTTTCCTTTGTTCATCTGAAACAATTAACGTTTATATGATTTAAACATCTCATTATTATGATTTATTTAATTTTTAATTTTTCATATATTTGTTTAAATTATCAAAACGTACGATGACAGCCACTTACGAAATAAACGCTGCGAGAGAACCAATTAGCGTCGTGGAAAAAAATCCACAATAAACTTCGAGACTTTCGAGAAGACTTTGATATATTTGAGTATCGATTTAACATACCTTTTTAGAAACAGATTAGTAGATAGTAGACAAAATTTTTTAAACATACCGGATGTAAGAATAAAACTAATCGTCATTCATTATTCATTTATTTGTTACTATTCCGCGGACAAGATGGATCGATTGATATTAACTCTCGGCAAAAATGCATTTCCAAATATTTTCTAACCAACGCTATCAGATAGTAAGTATGCGGAAAGATCATTTACATCGTTTTCAATTTCCCGGCGAAAATACGTCGCTGTGCGGTTTAATGTTTTAATAAGTGACATCTTGATAAGATCGATTAATTTCAATAGAGTTTGTTTAGAGTAACCCGTGATATTTTCGAAACGAATAATTTTCATCAAATCGATGTTTTTATTAATTAAACGACGCGTGATTCGCGACAAATTGCCTCGATTAAAAACCCGTTCGCCAACGTAACGATAATAAAGCGCGCCGCGCGAAGAATAATCGCTCGAGCAGTAGCGGAAGATTTGTTTATCAGCTTATCGACCGTCTGTTTCTCTCGCTGCAACTTATATTGTAAAACGAAACCGGTTCGGAATGACCGGCCCGGAGTGCTCGTTGGGCAATCTGGATGAAGTTGCATTCTCAAATTCATTGGTGCATAATGCTGAGTAAGACTCAATCATCGTTACGTCGGTGCGACATTGCATAAATATCGAAAGCGCGTAATGGAGCGATCCGCCAGAAAAAGAAAGATCTACCTTCGTCGAACGAACACGGTAAATCGAAGATTCGTAATTCATGACTCGATGGCATCTGCAATTAAACCGCGCCATACGCCAACTGTCTACATCATCGTCTATCAGTGATATTATAATTGAAACGGAATAAATTTAATTATCGCCGACGCGATAGATTAATGTTCCCGTGCAACACACATATCAGCGACCAGTAAATAATGTTAAACGCAAAGCGCGTGTTGCATTCTTCAGTAGTACAATCTAAATAATCAGAAAGAAAAAAATGACAATTTTTTGAAATCTTTGCCAATATGACTTTATACTTTTATTTCATACAAAAGTTACGCCTAGTTTTCGATTAAGAATAGTGCACTGAAAACGGTATACCTTTTGCCAACCGCATATTCTCGCTGAATATCCAGAAAGACGATGACGACGACAGGAGAAAAAGATGTTCCTCGTAAAGAAGCATGCAGATATGCATGGGAATTGCATATAGGAAAGAAAGGGAGCGACTAAAGAACGGAAAGAATGCAGGTATGGGAAGAAAGGATAAAGCTTAGATAGTCAGAAAGAACGAGAGAAAGAGAGAGAGAGAGAGAGAGAGGGAGTACGAAAAGGGAAGAAATAGCCTTCGCGCCTCTCTGCTACATTTCCATGGAAAACGAAACGACCTGCATGCTTGCACAGTAAAACGGTGTGCCCGGTCTCATAACTCGAGGATTTTTGTCGCCGGTTTTAGTCGCAGTTTTATGCGGCAACCTTAAAATTTCCTCACTTAACGAAGAACCTTGAGGGGATGATCTGTGGGGAGTACCTGGCCCAACATATAGCGCAAAGCATTACAATTTTATTCTATCCGGATATTACTTATGGAAGGTGCGATGAATTTCTCGGGGCGAAAGGACGCACTGTGTTAGACAGTACAAGCACAAAAATAGTGCCCTTTATATGTACATATATTCTCTAGCATATATGTGCAGACGTTGCTATGTGATATTAACGAAACATCGCCCTAATGCTTGAACTGCGATAAATTATTAGCGCAATAATTGTGCGTCGTAAAACAGATTTTTGCGTTAACGAAGATACGCAAAAAGCATCTCGCGCACCGTTTGTTATGTCTCCATACAATTAGCGCTACATGCAAACTCACCTTGCACTGTCGCGCGAAACACGATGATCGCAATATTGCGAACAAAACATTAATGGCAATATTAACACGACCGCTTTTCTAATTCCTATTATCAATAGACAACGATGCCACTTGCATCATTCACGACAATTTAAGAAGAAATTAGTTTACATTTTAAACAACGCAAAGATAGTATCCTCTGTTCACGTTATCTCGAATAAGTAAATCATCGATTCTTATCGCGGTTATAAACTGTCATAGCCATGATTATCTTTCCTTGTGCTAATGAAGCAATGAAAAATAACTTCAATGCATAGGAACGAGAACAGTATGTTTATGTAAATATATGTCAGTTGCGTGCATATTCATAGATATGAAGGAAATTGCAATAAGTAAAAACACTTGGTGCTAATTTGATCAATTCAGAATGACAGTTTCGATTCGGATTAAAATTATTGTATAAAAATTGAAAAATGAATATTTTACATTATCTTGTCTCGAAATATTAAACGAATAAGATAAGACGCAATAATCAATTTTAATTACACAGTTTTATGAAAAAAAGTTACATAATTACTTGTGATCGAAGCAATATTTATATATTACTAACATATAAAAATAAAAAATTTATTTTTCTAATCTCTTTGTTTTTTTTTATGTATGTTAATCTTATTATTTTTAAATTAAAATTTCCAAAAACTTGAATTGTTACATTTAAGTTTTACATTTTATACCAAGATTGAATTTAGATATTATGCTTAGATATCTGATGTGTCTTACACACACACACACACACACACACACACACACACACACACACACGCGCGCGCGCGCGCGCGCGCGCGCGCGCGCAGAACAAATACATAAAAAACATTAGTAACTTATAAAGTTCTTTTGTGAATTTATAAAATTAAATATATAAATATTAAATATATAAATATTAAATATATAAAATTAAATATATAAATATTAAATATAACTTTTTTAATTCTATCCAATTTCAATAAAGCAATGTGTCGAATCAGACATCATCATATGCTACATGTATCTATTAATCGATGTAAAAAATCTTGTCGATGCGGATAGATGTTTGTACACATGCGTTAGTATGATTTTATAAGCAAAAACATTTATGGTTTTTGTATGTAGTTGGCGTCTCTGCATTAACATGCATGACAAGTCAAGATAGATAGATATCAACATAACCTTACATTTAATAGGATTAAAAATGGAGTCAGATAAAGAATATATTTGCTACTGCTTTCTGTTTTGTTTTTAAAAGAAAAGTGCTGCTAATGCACACATAATTATTTGTAAGATATGCAATGAAAATTTTATAGCCATTAGAACGTGTGTGAATTGGTTTAAACGATTTAAAAACGATGATTTCGATATCAATGAAGAAGAACGCTCCGGACGCTCTGCAGTTGTGAAAGAGAACAAATTGCAGAAAGAAAAAGTCATGAAAAATGACGAAAAATTTGATTAATTTATATTGTTTCGATTTTTTTATTGTAATAAAAAAATTGTAAAAAATCGGCAAAAACTTTTGCACCGATCTATAATACTTTCAATATCATATTATATACGTGTACATTGAAACATATAGCGATTATTATCATAAAGAGTGCGAAGAAATATAAAAAGTCGCATGTCTCGTTTGTAATCATTTTGTTTATAATTTTGACAACATAAAAGTCATTTGGTTGGATAAATGATAATTTCCTTTTTATATATATATTTTCGAAAAAAAAAATTCATATTTATGATTTTGTTACGCATAATATTATTATATAAAGGCATTGTCTTTATGTATCATTATTATGTTATGTATTATTATTATATCGTTATATATATTTTATCATTACAATCTTCTAATTATAATTCTAGTTTAAAACAGAGGAGACTATGTCCTGTATAAAAATTAAAATTTTGATTGTATGTTTTATCAAGTGCTCTTTTAATCATATTAATTAGATTTTTGTAATTATAGAATTTGTATATTTTTTACAAGTAATATGATGATCTGATGTATCGATCAGGACATTAAATGTGCATATTTGTTGTTGAACAGACAAATAAAAATTTTCAAACTTCATCGCGTGAATAAAATTAACTCGGATGGCGCGCCAAAGCAGTAACATTATTCTGAGCGCGGCGATTCATAACTATAACGAAATTAGTCTGGCTCAACCCTTCGCACCGAGACTTATTGTTTACACTTACCTCCTTATTCTGCGCCTGTAAGATTTCTCTGCTGCCATACTTCCGATATTCTGGCTCGCTACTTTCCAGCACTCCCGTTTCGTGCTCTCGGTGAGTAGAAGCCTAATTATAATTCATTGAACGTTCTTTCTCCCGTAACTTTGTATCGCACGAAAAATTAAATTTAAACTGTACATTACGAATGTAACGATAATAAATGTTTTCAGATTTTAAAATTTTCTACAATATTTTTATTATTTATATTACAGCAGACAAAATAATAATTAACTTAACAAACGCAATTAATATACGATATCGAAGGGATGTAAAGGCATGTAATCCTTGGTATGTTATATTACGAAAAAACATATCGATTTTCTTTCAGCAATAACTGCATTCTGCAAATATACAACCAGAGAAGAACGAAAAGAGATGCGAAAAAGACTTGCGGCCATGGCGAGTTAAGAGCAAATTCATGAAGAGAAGAGGAACCGTTCTCAAGCCTAGCGTTAATTAGTTTCGCCTGAGTTAATGACTTTTTCCCTCCTAATCAAGTAATTCCGTATCTCTTTAAAATAATCTCGCCACCCGTCCGCTAATGAAATTCTGAACTCGTTACTTACACTCGCGGCACTCCACTCACCTCCCTTTCACCGATCCTTATGTTCTTTCCCTCCTTTTCTTTTCTACGGGAAATAAAGAGCACACAAGAGGCGAAAAAGACTGCAGCATCTGCTCCAAGTTTATCTTGCTTTCTCTCATAAAAGATGTATTAAGAATTTGGAAACAAGAGGATTATATGCACGCATTAAAATTTTTATGAAGCTACATAAAAGTAATGTAGATCTTGCGTATACATTACATAAAGGGAAAGCTTAAAATAGATATACGATGAAAATATTAATAATGTATAAAAGTACAAGTTGTAAAAAATTAAATGAATAGGAAGAAAAATTTATAATCTTTTGCATTATAATGAATTTATAAAATAGTATGTTATCGCAATAATATTGTTTACAGATAAAAAAAAATCCATAAATTATATGGGAAAAAACAGGATATCCATATTTAACGCGTACAACAAAACAACATATTTATCATCTCAATAAAATAACATGTCGGCTTTCACGTACAGAAGATCGTGTTAGGCACAAGATGCAGCGGCTCAAGTTTTCCGACAATGAAGATTCACCGCGTGAAGACGAAGCCCAAGGAGGCTCGTCGAGACGTCAATGTGAAACATCACCGTGGCGCCCCACAAATAGAACCGACGGGATTTCGTTGCCGCGTGCTCGAAATACGCATGTCACTCGCGTCGACGTTTACAATCCTCCTCTTTCTGGCACCATCTGACGTCTTTCTCATTCTTTCCTTTTGTCAATAATGTTTTCGGATTTATGAAAGAAGATGCATAATAGAGGTTCGCGCGCGATTCTGAGAAGCACCGTTAGAAACCGTTGGTGATATATATATATATATATATATATATATATATATATATTATATAAATATATATATATAAAATTACAATAATTATTTTCTATTTGAGAATTATAACATCCCTCCACAATTTAAAATAGTTTCAGACACAAGCAAATTTTCACAGCATCGGCAAGATGCGAAAGGGAATGAGAATCAACAACTCATAGTTCAGGAAAGAATGGCTGTATAAGAAGGGAGCGGACGGTACTGTCGAAAGAAGAGGTGCAGAATTTAGCAACGATTCTGAAATTCCGTGCGGCATCTTTGGCGTCACGGGACAGGAGCGTGGCCGCACATGCACGTACGAACGTACGAGGACGCGTCTCGAATAACCGTTTACCATTGAGCTTAGGAATGTTACGAACTGCCACAGGTTTGCAAATTGTTCCCATGTTGCGCAGTTCGCACAGCCGTTGTCAAGAAATTTCCCAAGGGTTCTTCTCAGTCGCGCACCGGCATACCGAACAAGTAGATCCGCGGCTTTGCATATCCGGTATTCACATAGCGCGCTCGGCAGCGATTAGATTCGTTCACAATATGAATCTCTCGAATTAGTGGCCCGCGAATAGCTCGAATGTCGAATGGAAGCTCTCATCTTGTTGTAACATTACATTCAAGAATATCATTCTATCATTTCTACAATTCTCTCCTGATTAATAATTTTCCGTCTAATCCAATCCTAATCAACGCTAATTCTATTTATTTTACTAAATTCTTTTAGAGAAACAATAATTTGTATATCAAGATTTTAATTTCTTGCATTGTCTCTCTGGAATATAAATACAAGGCTATATATACTATACATACCTGTGAGTAATTAACAAACAATAGATATAATTGATACTGAATGCATATCTCGAGCGCTAGATATCTATCTCTATCCAGCAATACCGTTTCAAGACAGAAAAATCGCTTGCTAGCATGAATGCACAATATAACGGATCGTTTGGTCACTGAGAAGTTAGTGGTCGCTGTCCAAACGGTTGAAAAGCTTATATGGGCACTCCGGATTGCCATTTGGTCGTCCACTAATCGGGGGGAATTAGATGAATATCTTACCTGGAAGTCGAGACCGGGAGCTCGACTCTTAACAGAGAAGAGGAAGGTCCGCAGGCGAGAGTGAAACGGAAACGGTGAAAGAGAAATGGATGAAGGAGGAGAAGAGTCTTTGCTCGATAATATAGTGGCCGAGCCGATCGCAATAATTTACTTTGAATAAATGAAACGCCGCTCTGGCGCGATGGTTCCGAACGCGAGTCAGATTTCGCTATAGAACGGCAGCGGTCTCTCAATGCAACAATACCTAAACACTCGGAGTAAGCGTAAGAAATGAAGACAATGGCGTTAACGACGATAGCGTTGACGACAATGATGCTACGAACGACAGATTTTGGCGGCTTTAGCTGTCAATTTCGTTCTAATCTAGTCTCGATTCAGTATTTCTCTTAATCCTCAAAACGTAGTATGTTACGATATATTTGATGTTTTTCGTGTTATCATAAAATTTTAATTTGTATCACATATATTCGAAATTCAACAGTCTCTTTATATTTTATTTCCAGAAATTTAAAGGAAACTAGTAGTCATAGAATTGTCTCCTGCATGTCTCCTCCTCGAGTATACGATGAAAGTATTAAAGCTTTGTCTAAATAGCATTGCTGCCACATAACATGCACTAAATAAAGTCAAGAGCGGTAGCGCGGACTCTGCATATCGATTTCCTCGTGCCCTCGGGCGAAATGCAATAGCGTCGAGGTTTTGTAAGAGTTTTGTGCAGACTGCGAACGTGTAGCGAAGAGATAGTGCAAAGTCAGTCGAAATAGTAACAGGCTGCGTGAGTCCTCGCGTTATTAGAATTTATGAGACAATCAGGCCATCTTTTGCAACGCGCACAGAGAATTTTTAATCATCGATCGAGAGTTTGCTCTTTGATAAGATAGTGACTGACTAACAAAGATAAAAAAAAAACGATGCTTAAAACAAAATTTTCGATGCTATTCACTCTTTTCACTTGGACAGTCTTCGAAGCGCTTTTCTACCGCTGATTTTACCATTTCAGTTTTTTTAATACCTTAAAATCAATCCTGGCCAGAAATCATCCTTTATGAAACCTTCCATTAAATAAAAAATCCATTAAATGATATAATGGAATAATAATTAAAGCGAATGCCTTTTTCATGTGTTTATGTCAGATTTAATCCCGACGCCCTCGCATCAGAAAAGTCTAGTCGGGAAATTAAACGATGCCGCCGGCTATTGTGTACGTTATATATTGTGTACAATTGTTTCCGGAGTTTCCGTCAAAGTTACGGCGATTCTCCTTATTTTCCGCTGGCCATGAGCAACGCGAGAGATGTTGCCTGGATCGTTTTTAAATCAAGTTCGCCGTAAATAATATTTTGCTATAAAAGATTAAAGTTCGGTAAAGCACAAAAAGTAATTGAAATAGGCTCCCCGCTAGCCATCGCTACATTGAATTTAATCGGTATGCTATTATCTGGATTGCGATTCCGCGATCCGCAACATTTAATATATAACAATAAAACGAACTACACATTGCAAAAATGCGTCGTTTACTTTGATATTACTTTTTTTCGCATTAATCGAAATATTTAGCATTTATTAAATTTGTCATAAATAATATTCTTCTCATAAAGAGAGATAAAATCTCAAAGCGACATAAAGTGATCAAAGCAGCTGCTTTTCCTATATCGCGATACGAGTGCTCACGAAAATCAAAATTTCAAATGCTCGATCGGGACGACTGCGAAAGATAAGCTTCGCATTTTACAAAAGACCGTCAACGTTTTAGTATTCAATTGCTTTAATTCCTCATCAACTCTCCAGTTGTTTTGAATTTTTATCTTGGCTCACATTTGATTGCAGTCACGAGCCATTCGATAGACGTTATTAAATCAAGTCCATCGTAAATAACGCATCTTCGTGCTTCTCCGTTTCATTTCCATCGGCCATCGTTCGCATCCGTCTATCTATCTTCTTTGCTCTTTATCTGTATCAATAATCGTGCACTAAACTTGCTCTCGTTCGTTTCGTCGCTAATTATTTTAATTGGCCGGCGCACTTTCAAAAGAGATAGAAGGAAGGTGGAAGGTGGAATCGCCCAGCGGCGGCTCTGCCGACTACGACTGCTTCGATTACCGATCGTGTCTGCCGTCTTCTCTTTGTCCCCTCCCTTTCTCGTTGCCCCTAGGCTGCATCTCGCTTGATTTCACTACCTTAGTTAGTTTTTATTTTGCCCTCGCTGCAGCATGAAATCGCTCGTTAGCATATTGATTGGCGATGACGGGACACGCGGTGAGCCCCGATTGAGAAAATTAAAAGGAATCACGGATTAATATTGCCGCTCGATATTGCCGTCGCGAACGCGCCTTTAGCATAATCAACGATGATGGAATTACTGACTTCGTAATCTTTATAATTTTATAAATAACATTGCATAGATAGAAATTGCGCGGCCAATTGATTGTACGATGGCAGATTTTGTTCTTATAAGAGAAGTAGTTTGCTCTTATATATTCACATTATCACAACGAAATTTACTTCGAAGTAGCCGCGAATTGACCGTAGCAAATATTTAAAAAATGATAATTGTGCTGATTTGATTTCGCTTTGAAAATCGAAACCCACGAAAGCCGCAAAAGTTAGCCGGTTAGAAAGATATCATAATTAGGACAGATGACCATTATTAACAGACCAGCTCAACAACTTCATTATTGCTATTATGAAGTGATTTTACAATAGTAAACTTAAATTAAGTCAAAGGCAATGTGTTGTTTCATTTGAAGCTGCAGTTTTTGGTTTTTCTTTATATATGAGAAAATTAGAAAGATTGCGGGATTTCAAATTCTGACAAGATCGAGTATCGTAGTTTTATAATTAGCGAAAGAGACGCGCATGATTAATCGACACGAGTGAATTGGTGCGTGATGTCGGTTCATTATGGACATGCGTGTCTATAAACCTCTGACAGCAAGCGACAAATATTTCAGTGTGATCTGCTAGAGTAGACCTGCGTTCTACCGCGCGCACACTGGCACGAAACTCTGCTGATTGTTAGTATCACTTCAATCTCTTTACGCAAACGTCTCAACTGGCAGCATGCATAAATCTTGGTTCGCCACAAGTGTGGGGTACCGAAACGAAAGGAGAAGAAAAAAAAACAAAGCATAGTGGACAGAAGAAAGAGCGGCGACGAGAAAGGAAACAAAGATAGCGCCGAATGGGAAACAATCGGCCGATCACGTGGGTGACGGAAAACGATCGGTCGCGAGAGTCAAGAACCGAAGTCTATGTGATGGCAGCCAATGCGACGAGAGCGGCGAAACTGATTCACAAAGCCAGGAGCTCCGCCTACGGATGGACATCGACTCATCCTTCATTCTCATCCTCCTTCTCATCGCGATTCTTCTCGTTGTCGTTTCTGTTGCTGCCGTTGCTACCTCGACCGCGGCAAAATCGGATGAACTGGATGCCATCACCTATTGCTATTTTCGTTCCTGCACTCCCACCTCTGCTGCTACGCGGGATCTATGTGTCCCTCTGTAACGTGCATCTTCCTCGTTTCGGTGAACGAAACATCACTCGCTCTTTCTTTCTCTACCTTTATTCATGTCAATTAATGTCTCCGAGTACAACGTTGCCCTATTACTTTTCCCATATCGCTGCTTTCTTCTGCTTGCCCCCTACCTTGATCTTATACCATCCTCCGTTTACTAGGACTAGGATTGATCGATGGCACGAACTGTCGCAATGAATTGGACTTTATTGCCATCGTATTTTTTGAAGGGCTTTAGATTCCTCCATCTTCTTCGAGATCTCCAGTTTAATTCGCAAGTTGCCACTACTGCTATCGGCAACGATCGCATTATTTCTGAAATAGTTTAGTACGCCGTATAAATAATTTCAAAATATAAGAAAAATCAATGTCTTGACAAATAACAAATACCGGTAGTGTAATAATGACCACTGTCTTATATGTTACCTTTTGTTTGTAGATTCTAGATTAGTCGGACGTATTACGAAATATTCTTTATGATAAAATAAACTTCCTTCAATATATGTAAGAATATACCACATAAAAGTATCACACACATAAAAGACGCCTAACGTACTGGAACGTCATAAGAAGATATCTCTTAACATCTCTTTATATGTTGCATATGAACTCCTTTCTTCTTACTTAGAAGTCGCAATTTAAATCTGCATTCCAATATCATAGTTTTGTGTTGATAGTGATTCGTTGAAAGTTAAATACTGTTACACTAAATATACTCTTTAAATAGGAATCAGTGTATTATTCACTGATTTGCAGTGCTATACTTACAACTGTGATTATTAGTCTATAGACTAATCAATGACTAATCAGAATCAATGTATTATCATTGAAGACAGTGCATATATCACTTGATATAGTTATAAGTATAATACTGAAATCAGTGAAATTTCACTGATTTCGATTTAGAGAGTACGAGTGCATTGATGTTAGGTCATTAATATGAAAAAAGTTGTACGAGTTTCTGGAAAAATCGAGAGATTAAGAGGCAGCTTGGCGACTATCAGGTAGTCGGCGGTTATAGCATAGATTCCAGAACTTCCACTTTTATGGATAAACCGAACTAATGAGACAGTTTGGTTGCGTCATGGAGCGCCGGTTATATTTTTCTCTGACGCATCGAACGCTTGTCCATCTGTCCATCCATCTATCTATTCTGATTCTTCCAAGGAGGAAGAAAGAGACACCTTGGCGGAAGCCAAGTAGGTAGCGAGGAGAAGATTGACGTGGCACGCTGTCTTACTTGACAAGAATGTGACAAGAACCAAACAGACTTTGCTCTCTCTCTCTCGCCCGTTCCACTTTGTTCACCGACGTAAACGATTTTGACGCTGAAATCCAAGTCTGTTTTTCTTATTATCTTAACTCCCTCATCCCGGAAAAAGAAGACGATTACGACGATTGCGCGCTCTGTTCGCAAAACGCTATGCTAGATTAGATTATTTACTAGTTTACTCACGGGAATCGTAATTGTAACCTTCGCAAGTGATTTATCGAAAGAAAGTGGTTATGATGGTTGAAATCAAATAAAATGATTAACATTTTGACGTCCGCACGTGTGACCAAGATTCTTTTGTCTGGCGCCAGTAGATCTTGCGTAGATCTAACTGCCGGCGTTTTCCGAAAGATCCGTAAAAATATTGTAATTATTATACATTTTAGTAAAACATGAAAATCTCAATATTTTTTAATTCTGTTTCCCCATTTTTGCGAAATTTCGAAGGTATATATAAATAAACATAAGATTTATCTGATAGCTTTGCTCGCGACACCAATGGTGCCATCGGACAGCATAATGTCTTTATTCGTGCAATCTACTTACACAAATCAGCAATGGAATCGATTTCATCATTCGAAAATTGATTGCATCTCGCATCTTATCGATGTATGTATTGAAAATTTTTGCTCTCAATATTGGATATGAAAAAAGGTCTTCAATCATCAATGAACTTCGAGAAGAAGATCCTCTCCTGCATTCTGCAAGGATTGACAGAATCGACCATGAAGAAAACCATGTTGTCGGTGTAATGCTCACTGTTGACCACCTGTGGTGTCGCGGCAAATGGATCGTTTTGTCGGTTTTTCTCGGTTATTAAAAAATCATCAATCTTACTCGGCAATCCGATTGAACAACGCTGCACCACAGGATACTTGATACTTGCGCGATGGTTCATTGCTCTTCCCTTTATTACAATCATTCTCAGCTTTTCCATTTACCGACACTGCCTATCAATTCAACACTCATTCTTGCACAATTTATCGAAATATCATTCAATATGCTTCCTTATTCATCCAAAACTTGACTGAAACCTTTGCTAACAAAAGCTCTCGTTTCCGAGCCATTAGCGGACGTGCAATTTTTATCGAGCACAAGGCGATTGTCATTTCGAATGTTTTATCTCGTTGACTAAGAATGCAGTTAATCAAGACTATTTTAAATATTTCTCAATAGTATTTTTTAAATATTTCAAAAATAAACATTTTATAATAGATTTATAAAAAACCAAGGCGACAATCTCGTTATTGACAATTTATTCTATTTATTCTATGTGTTATTTCAAAAATAATAGATCTATAAAAAACCAAAGCGACAATCTCGTTATTAATTATTTTATTTAATTTATTCTATTTATTCTATGTGTTATAGGAAGAAATCTTATTAGAGAATTTTAATCATCGATAATAATAATTCAGTAAAATAAACGTATTCATATGATTACATGTCCAAAATAATACGTCGATATTCCAGAATACCGTGATAAATTTAAAGAACAAGATGAGTGACAAAGATTCATCATTCTCAATGCGAAAAACCTGAGCCCTTAACCAACAAAGATGAGGTCCACGATCTCTTCGGTGTCAGTTGCTACGATTTTTGTCCTACACGGCGGCTGTCACTTCCAGTCATGTCACGCGACTGACAAGTGCATTTTTGCTTTCGACTTGTACCGCACTCGATTGTTTTCTCGTCAAGAAATATTTAATATTGCCAGCTTGTTTTGATTTGAATAGTTTTAGTTTTACGTGAGCTCTTTAGTTTCTCCAGTTCTAATTGGATATCCACATTCACTGAATTAATTGAATTTGATTAATGTGTGTAATGTCAAACTATTGCATAAATTAATGAAAATATTTACGTATACATATAATTATGTTCCCTTCTTTTTTTACAATAAATATTTGTGAAAATAGAAAATTAAGATTATTATATTTCTTTAGTTGATTTATTAAATGCCGTAATATTTTTTAGTATTTTTAGTATGAATATTATTAGTATCAATATTTTTTTAGTATGAATGTCATGATCGAATGAAACATAAGAAGAGACAAATTCGAAGGAATCATGATATAGTCGTTGATACAAGCTGCTAAATGTTTCAACGTTCATTAAGACATCGCGATTCTTAATTGCAAGAATCTTCTTCATTGCACATCGCACAGACGGCTGGAGACATTCGAAGCAAAACGGTCGTAAATCGTCTCGAACCAATCAGAAGGCAGCAAAGGACCTTACTATCGGCGGCATTGGGCAAAGGGTCCGGTCCATGCTGGCGTATCCAATCCCTCGCGCAGTGCCCTCGAAGCGATTACCTTTGCAGCCTTAACTCGATCGTTCATGCTAATTTCATAACAACTACCCTCGCGCCAATGGGCGAGCATCAGCTTAGAGAGTCAGAACGATGAACGGCTCTCAGATAGAAGGGGAGAAATGAAACTAAAGGGGCCCACCTTCTCGAGCGGAGGCAGCAAAAGACGGCTATTTTACACCGAGACGCATGTCCGAATCCTATAGGCGGGTCATAAAATGAAGAGCTGATCCGAGACTTTTAACTGGAGATAGGAGTGTAGCGTGATGAGGGCTGTTGCGAAAATCTTATATACGGAGAACAAAGGTTAGCAGGTCACCGTATGTGTTGTCATCACGATTGGAAGTCATGACCGTTTAAAATTAATTCGCGTACCGAGGATTTATCGGCCCAACTAACATATGGCAATGTCGCGTCACGCGAATGCATATGGATTAGGTAAAACATAAGGATATTACATGCAAGGAAAAATATCGACATTGTATTCATTACTGACATTGAAAGAAAAATGCCGACAGCAAACATTTATTTTGAATAATTTATGTATTTGGCAATATAAGTATTAGATAAAAAAATGTTTTTCGAAAATGAAGCTTTTGGACATTTTACATAAAAATATTCACTTCTTATTAAGTTTTTTTAAAATTATGTTTATTTAGCGAAAAGATCTCAAAAGCAATCAAATAACAATATTGTTTTCGCGCAATCTCTACAACTGGAATATCTTTTATAAATGCAAAACTTAATAAAAGTGTGAATAATGTGAAATTATGATTAACTTAAGAAAGATTGAATATAGCATATTAAGATGTAAAATATATAGGTTGTAAGTTAGAATCGCTTCATTACATGATGAATCTTAGATTCTCATTATTATGCTAATTGCAATCGCAATCTCGCGTTCATTTTTCAGTTCAGAGATTTTCATGATGTAACTTCATTATTCTCATATTTTATTTGTAGCATTTTAAAACTTTTATTTTTTAAATTTAAATTTAAACTTAATTTACTTAATTACGTAATTATTACTGTCAATAATTATTTTATATATAATAGGAATGACATTTGATTCATTTGCTAAATAATATTCTGCTCTGCCATATTCGTAAGGTATTAGCGACAAGTACTTTTAAAATGGTGTTGTGTAATATAGATATAATTAGAACGTTGCGCACATACTTCCGGATACAATGTCGGGCCATTCAGCTCAAGTCGAAATTATTATCAATGTAAGAGGTTGAGAAGTAGGAGGAGTTACTACGATGCAATAATATTTTGCGTTCCATAATTTTTTGCCCATCCAAGGATACCTTCTCTGAGCTCATTGCCGCGACTTGCCGGTGGCTCTCCCTGTTCAGCCTGTGAGTATTAATTTCATGAGAGAAAGAGAGAAACGAGGAGAGAAAGGCGGGGAAAAAAAGAAGCTGCTGGAGCTGCAGAGGGGGCAGAACAAAACGACACTGAAGACCATCTATGAGATGAGAAAATAATAATAAAGTGGAAATGAGCGAGCCGGTCCATAAATTGCTCCGCTCCTTGTTAATGGTCTGGGGGCCCGAGGCGACCTCAGCTAAGCGCGGCCCGGTCTGACCCGACTTCGACTGTGTCTTTCTTTCTCACTCTTTCGTCCTTTCTCACTTTTCTCATCTCATTCTACTTTAGGTCTCTCTTGGGTCTGGCCGGGGAGGATCTGGTCCGACTCGTTCGAGGCGCTTATTCTCTCTCTTTCTCCTGGAAGACTCATTTCTGTACTTAATGGACGTCCAGAGATGTTCCCCCTCCATACTAAATCTTTGGATTCTTGAGAGCCAGAAAGAAGGACTAAAAGGGTCCGGAGGACACAAAGGATACATGTCGATGGTAGGTACAGCCTGTGATTGGCGACCAGGCGTGGCTCTACCGACAGATATCCGCTCCTCTTTAAACGTACCAGAATCGAACACAAGTTAGTATTTCCAATGTATTTACGTTCGAGATTGCGAACTTTTTGACAATAAAGTACACACACAAACAAGTGATTAAAATCAAGTAATATCGAAGTCTACAATCATTTGCACAAAGTTAAATGTTTCTTTTTAATGTTATATAAAGCCAGAAAAGAAAAAGAAAGAGAGAGAGAGAGAAAATAATTTACATTATTCTAAATTATTATTGTATATTACTTTATATTAAAGGAACCAAATTAAGTTGATTTATCTTTATAATTATATAATATTAATTATCAAAACATATGTACTAAAAATACTATACAGTAGACTCCGTACAACGCGGTTAATACGTTACGCGCTATATGAATTCGCATTATAGGAAATTGTACTGTACGGGAATTTTCTCGCATAACGCGTATAATCTAAAGGAAATAATGTTTGAAATAATTATTGTCGGTATTGTAAAAAATATCGGTAATTTGCTTCATTTTAGAATCCCCTTAAATGCAGATAATTCCTGTGTTTTATTATTTAGCGCGTTGTACGAAGAATCGCGTTATATGAAATCAGTAGTCGCAATATTTTTGGCGCGTTATAGAAATTGTAAGAACTCGTGGCTATTTTGTTCTTGTTTAACATTCGGTGAACAATAAGGATGAAATGCTATTTGCAGTATTCGCAGTGAATAACGAAACGCAGCCTGTATATAATAGTAAAAGATATAGATTCTTTTAAAATAGAAAAAGAGAGAATAATTTATATATATTTATATATATTTATATATATATGTAATTATTCTCTTTTATACACACACACACGCACGCACGCACGCACATGTCTAAAATAAGCGTAAAAATATATTTTATTTCTCTGAAACATACAAATATTCATTTTGTTCTTTCTCTCTCTCTCTCTCTCTTTCTCGCTCAAAATATTTGATAAAAAGTTGGAGTTAATATTACAAATATGAATTACTTTGGAAATATCATGTGCAAGAAAATTATATACTATAGTTTTTTAGTATGCTTCAATAATTTTTAAATATAGCAAAGAAAAGTATATTATACCACCAGAGGGCAGCAAGAACCAGGAAATATATTGCATCCTCTTTTGGTAACAACTAGAAACTAAAGTGCAAATCTATGATCGATAGAAACCAATAGCGATTTCGACTGGGACGCACCGACTGCACATTTCGGGCGTCGGTGCAACTTTTTGTCGATTGGTCGAATGATGCAATTCCTCCACCGATGCCGCATATTCTAGACTCAGTACACAAGTGGTACACAAAGTGATACATAAAGTGGTACACAAAGTGGTTCTCACAAATTAGTCGGAGCCAGTAATTGGTGTAATGGTAACGTCGGTAATTCAGGGATTCGAATCTGATTCGAATCTATCGTTGTTAAGGGGATGCTGAACAGACGGCCGAACTTGAACGATATCGATAATACAGACACATCTTATAATTCAAAACTAAAAATGAAATGATAAGGATATATTAAACTGTACTACAGTATTAAACTGTAATACAGTATATTAAAAAATTGTAAGTTTTTATTCATGCGCCACATCTTCAGCGCTGATTTCCATTAGCTAAAATTTTTCTTAAATATTTATATATGTTGAATTATATGAATTTATGTTGGCGATTGAAAAGTTTATATCGACAGTTGATAATATTAATATCTTTTAATAATTATCTTCTAGGTCACACAGCACCTATGATTAATAAATTTTAATTTTGTATGTGTGCGCGCGCGCGTGCGTTAGTATACATGTTCGAGATTTCACTAATTCAGAAAAAAATGTTTATTTGAAAACAAAATAATATTATAATATTATAATGTTATATTATACTTGCATACTTTCTTATTACCTCCCTATAATAATCAAACACATATTTACTGACTTGTCTGCATTTATCCATAGAAGCCAAGAATTCACTTTGAGAGAATCGGCCAATGCAATGACAGCATACAATATCTTTGTTAATACTGTCAAATGCATACGTAAATTCCGCTTTTGCATTCTGTAAATAAGTTAATTATGAAAAATACTTCTTGAAAAAAAGACATATTTTATTATTTATTATTATTTATAAGTACTTTTAATTGTGAGCTATCAGGATCTATGATTATTTCCCCTGTTTCTTTTTCTATCATGCAATTTATAGCTGCAATGGTAAATTTCATGGAAAGTCCTGAATTAATTAGTGCTAAACATGACCCATTAATAGCACAAGCTAATAGCTGAAATTTTATTTGTTTACATATTAAATTTTTACTCAAAAGATTTGCTATTAACATATAACACAAAGAGAAATCTTACCCCACCAGAATCTTGCATTTCTTGTAGATTAATGCATACCATGGTATTAGGATGAAATGAAACTAATATAGCAGATTCACAAATCTCTTTTATATATGTTTCAATTAATCTGTCATCCACCTCTAAAATAATTAATAGACTATATAAATTCAAAGCAATATTGAAACATAACAGTTCATATCTAACGATTTCAATTTTGACAAACTTACTTGCTGGTCCTTTAAGAGGTGTATATGTAACTTCAATTGAAACTTTGTCATATGCCATTTTTTGACTTTTTGTTTCCAAGGGCCCATTTACACCAGCGATAATTGTAGTATCACCTATGCATAGGATAATAATTAGAATATTATATTAATAAAGTATTATTCACAATGTTCATTATACCTTGCATAAACATTGTAGATCCATCAGATCTTGATAGTAAATTAATTTCGCAATTTATTGATCGTAATATACAATCAATTTCGGTAGTTTTTTCAGTCATTTCACCTAGCTTATATAAATTTTCTGTCCAATGATAATTGACAAGAAAACAGTACGTAAAAGGTTAGAAATATAAGCTGCTGAACAGGTGGCGTCATCAACGTAAAATAGTTTACTCTCATTGGTAACTGTTGGTAGCATCGCGACTATTCGATAAAGAAGATAATTTTCCAAGATAGCATGGCAAATACATGATTGTATTTTTTCAAATTATTCAATATTTATTGTAATAATATTAAATATATTTATATTTTACTATTTTTTCTTCTCGGAAAGCACTCAAAAATATATATAATAATTATTTCAAGTATGCTTTGAAGGTAAAACTACATTATTGGTAAGTCAGATTACATCGTCTTCCTAGTGCACTCTATAGAAGAAATATTGATGTAACATACATCTGATGTAATTTAAATATATTTTGGAAATTTAAAAATGTATTTGTGATAAAATTATTCATCATCTTCTTCATTATCATTTGCTTCTTCTTCTTTTTCTTCTTCTTCTTCTTCTTCTTCATCTTCCTCCTCCTCTTTCTTCTCTTCTTTATCTAATATTTCTTCTTCTTCTATTGAAAAAAGATTTCAAAAAAAGTAAAAAACAAACGCGCATATACATCGTGTATTATCATATTTTGTAATTATTTTAAAAAGCTATATTTTTTTAACAATCACCCATTAGTAATGTTGGTGATAAATGCATTAATTGATATGCCTCTTCTTCTTTAACAATAGGATCACGAATTTCTATAATTTCCGGTCCGATTTTGTACTGATCTTGAACAGGTGGCATATCAGAAGGACTATAATTATACGCATTGTATTTGTGACCCCAACCGATATACACAGTAGCAAAGCATCTGTGAAATGACACCATTAAAATCACGTTAGCGTAATTCTACGCGCATTGATAGGTTCTATCAATGTTCTATCTTTCTTTCAATAAATAACAAAAACAAATACTTGTATCACTAAATAAAAAGCCAATTTCCTTATAATAATGTGATTATAGTTCAGCATAATTTTTTTTTTCAATTTTATTATAATCCGTAAATTCACGGCAGAGTGAGATGATTATGCATGTGAGTTATACATGTGAGATATGAAATAAATTTCAAATTGTTTTGCATTAAATTTGACGTTTATGACAAAATATACTTTTTTTACTGCAAAAATTTAAATAAAATTATGTAACATTTTAATATATTAATATATTAATAATAATAATAATTAATAATGTATTAAATATTTTTTAAAAATGTTAATGTATTAAATATTATTAATAATAATAATTAATAATATACTAAATGTATTGATTCTTGGATTAATCTGAATGTTAATACCAAAAAAATTAGATGTATAACATTTACTTTCCTACCGCGAATGCGAACGCTCCAGGCCAGATATTTGATCTAACTAAAGCTACTGCAATATCTGGTTGTATGTATGATGACTGTCTAGCAGTCCATGGTATCACAGAATCAACAATAGCATCTTCAGATAAAGGAATTAAGAGAGGTGGTCCAATCTCTTTCTCCATCACCTTTACTTCATCTTTCTCTATGTCTTCTTCTTCTTCTTCTTCTTCTTCATTGTATATTTCCTATATAATTAAAACTCTCTCTCAACTAGCTTAATGAAATACTTCCGCAAGTAATCACAAAAGATAGTAGGAACTAAAATATTTAATCAACTAACATCAATAATATTTTCTTCTTTCTTATGATTCCACCAGACAGTTCGTCCTTGCTTAAGAATATATGGACTGTGATGACACCAATTTGACATGGAAGGATCTACAAGATCCTTAATCGGTAGTGGATCATAATTAATGTTTTCTAATAACTCTTCTTCCATATAGACTATATGTAAATGATACTATTTTGAAATAGTATATAAGGTTAATGTATAACTAATTATTGCAACTTGCATATTTTTCATTATTTACTGAAAAGTTTATTAATCTATAATAAGAATCAGAAGTTTGTTATGTATTTTACTTTCTTTTCTTTCTTCTTCTGTCTCTTCCTCGTCTTCTCCACTGAATATGAAGAAACCAATCGGTGAAACATGAGTGGTTGCACTGATCCTTGCAATTTGTGCACGAAGATAATTTTTTTCGTTACCAGGAAATGGCGGAAAACTGTGAATCTGTCTCCAAACAAAAAAATAATATAATAAATATAATAATATAAGAAATAAGCTAAATGGGACAGATTAACAAAGTGATTTTATTATAGTTTAAAACCAAAGTTTTTGTTATAGTTTATTATAATTTAAAAGTTTATTATAGTTGTTTGTTGCTTTCCAATAACATTGTTTTAGTCTGTGCCAATAAATTGTGCCAAAAAACCATTACTCTGCATAACATAATATGATATAATTGCTTAGAACATAAGAATTTTTTAATTAATCTTGATGCACTCTTTGGTCCCTATTCATTTACTGTTATCATAAATCACCTCATGAAATTCTGATATTTTCACTATAGACAACAAAGTGGTATTTTTGGTTAACATTATAGATACATTATTACAACAAATAACATTGTTGATATGTTCACAAATAATATTACTCTAATCTAAGATTTCCTTTATTAAAAGGCATCACATACCGGTGTTTCCAAGTTTCCCGTACAATATCGAACAATCTGTCGTGCAATTACTATCTGCTGCGGTGTAACCGTCGGAAGTTCGATCCACTCGTCTAGTTCAGGCGCGTTACATACAAAATACACCTAAATATGGTTGTAATGAGGTAGCGAGAAATTATAAAAGATATATGCGTGATACTGGCTATATTAATTCGATATGTGATCGTCAAATATCTTTGATTTTCTGTAATCGAAAGTTCGTAAATGCGCACTTTTTTATTCAAACCACTTCCGATTCTTTCGATCGGTATTTCCGGCAATGGTTTCCACGAATTAACAGGTAACGATGGAAAAATAAGCTCCAAAGGCTTTCCTTCTGACTTTTTATTTTTGCGCAGACTTTTTGTTATTTCAACAATTTCTTCCATAGCTTCCTTCTCAATTTTTTTTGCTTCTTTCTTTAAGAATTTCGTTTCCGTTTTAGCTTTAATTTTTTCTTTTTCTTTTCTAGATTGTACTTCATGTTGCTCCTGCTATTTAAAAAAAAAAACGTTATGACATTTTTAGAGAATCCTAAGATTCTATGTATACAATAATTATATATTTATTAATCTTATTTATTTAAAAATAACTCATATAGTTTTAATACTATAAGTACTTTTTTTAATTTATGCTTTTAAGCTTATATGAAAGTGTATATAATAATCATGATGAGAATTAATGAATAGCAGTATAATCAATTTTTTTCATTAATTTTCTCACTTATAATTTTAAATTTTATATGACAGCATATTTATTTACAGAACAGATTGAACAGATTGCTATGCAATGTCTTTTGCACAGTACAAAGCAAAAATGTTAAAATTTAATTGTATTTTAATACTAGTAACTAATATTTTACCTCTAATCTTCGAGCAAGCTCATCTGCCTTAAGTTCAGCTTCCAATATATAATAATTTTTAGGCTTTCCAAGTATTTTACCCCAAAATCTAAGATATTAATTAATAAAAAAAGAAACATTTATTAAATGAACATATATGATATCATATAGTTTTGAAATATAATATAATGTAAGTTATATAAATATCTAATATTTTATAATATAAGCTATCAAATACCTAATATTTTCAAGTGGCATTGTTAAGGCGAATTTCCGAATCGATAAATTTAGTAATATTATTTCGTGTCGCAACAATCCTACACCTGTCTGCTCGAAGTAGAACAAAAGGTCCAACATATTGGGATATTTCTTTTTTTTATCATTCTCCTCCTCATCCTTTATTTTTTCCTGCTCGTCTTCATCAATCTGCTTTACACTCTACAATGATTGCAAGAAGATTGAGGAAGGTAAGACAGGTAAAACAAAAATTATAATTTGCCTCATTTGCTACTATTTGCATATTTTTTATCGGAAAAAGCTTGGAGTATATCGAGGTTTCATTATCTATGTTGTCAAACTGTACCTGAAAGAGTTTAATAAGTTTCTTGGCATCATTGTATTGCATAGGTGGTATGTATAGATCTCGAAGATGATCTGTCTTGATCTTAAATCTCTCCTCTTTTAATTTTCTGCTATATTCCTCAAAAGTGTCAACAACATTTTGTGGCTGTTCAGCCAATATTTTTGTCAAAAGTTCGATTAAATGATCATATCTAAAAATAATTGTCAGAAGTAAATTAATAATAATTTATTTCTGTAAGCATTGTCTATTTCCCTATAATAGTTTTATTTTATCTTTGTTTAATATATTTCAAAGCTTTTATAACGTTTAAAAATATATTACTATACAATATTAAAAAATATTATTTCAGAATTAATATAATACAATTGTTTTTATTGTCTACTAAATTTTTTCTCTGAAGGAAAAAAATGTAATAAATATATGATATGAAATGTAATAAATTATATAGTAAATATATGAAAAATATTGAAAATAAAAGTATGTCACAAAGGGGACAATTGTATAACTTTTATCGCAGAAAATTCAGTGGTGCACATACAAACTATCACCCGATTTTGTGCTGTGTTTTTGAAGAAATATTTTCGCGTGATGGATTTCGCGCTTCATACTAGGAATGTTATCGGGAAGTGCTTCTTCTACAATATAAGAATATGCCATTCTTATTATGTTGTTTTTTACGTCTCACCAAATGCTACTAGTTCGCAAAATTGTATGCGATGTCATATTGCCGGATACTCAGTAATATTATCGCAATAACGTAACCACTACGCAAGTTCTGTCATCGTTTGGTAACTTATATCAGCGCCAACTGATTTTTTTAATCGACGCTGTTCATCCGTTTCTTCCGTTCATCATCGTCATCCTGTGTCGTGAAATCGTTGCGATTGCTGTTACAAAAATATAAAATTTTATCTAGTGACCTAATTTGTTTCAACACATCGCATTGCTAAAAATGCTTAATCAGCTTTGTCAAAAGTAGATAGAATAATAATTGAGATAAATGTCTTCTACGCATTTCTATCGAACGATCCATTTCCGAGTGAGGATATAAGACGTAGACAGCTATATAAAACAATTAAAATATTTGAAAATTAAAAATAGTTTAATATTTAAAAAAAAGGTTTAAAATATAAAATTATTGAATTTGATATTATATATAATGAATATAATAATAGTATTAGCAATAATAAAAATTTATGTATGTATATAAAATTCTTTGAATATTAATTTAAAATATTTTTTATATATCTCAATTTTTATATTTCTCAATTATATACTTTCTCTTCCCTATATATTCTATATCTATTACATGATATATAACAATGTAATTATTCTATGAATAATTCTCTGAATAGGTAAATTAAAGGAAAAATGTGAATGAATAATGTGATTCAATAAAGATGAATCGCACGCGCAGTTTTTATCAGCTTGCATCCTGGAAAATAGTTATCGTCTATCGGGTGTCCTAAATATGACGAACACTCCTCGAGGTCACTGGCTGTTTCCTTTGACGCCTACCTTTTTTTTTACAGCGTAGAACACGTGTCTCATCTTTAAAAACTGCTACAACAATAAATGTTGAGACTTTCTGATTGAAAATTTTCGAAAATTTATATTGTTAAAAATAGAAATGATGATGAAAAGATTTTTATCTTTGCTTATAAATTTGTCTATATAATTAAAATATGAAATGGAAAAAATATCTTATATTTTACTTTATTATTTATTTACTATTAGCCTACATATTTATATAAAAATTTTAAGTTTACAATTTTTTAATGCTAAATTTCTGACAAAAAAATTTGTTTCAAAGAAAGTTATTCAATATTCTAAATAAATATCTTCCTTAATCTACATATGACACGTGCGTGTATGCGTGCGTGTGCGTGTGTGTGCGTGTGTGTGTGCATGGCGTGTGCGTGTGTGTGTCTACACACTCAGTGAATGTCTACAGAGAATTGTTAATTAATTTAGAATTAGGAAAGAATTGTTTTAAAGAATTAAGAAATTGAGTACAATCACGTCATGATGTTACGTTTTTAATTTTCCTAAAATTATCCGTAAGTTTCTTATTAGATTTAACTTATTAGATTTAACTAATATCACAAGTTAATGACACTTTTTATTTACAAACTCTCTCATATATGAAATTTTCTATCGACATTGCAGCCCAAATATATAGTCGTGATTGCGTTCAATGTATGCGATTTTAAATACAGTTCATCGCTACATCTCGCCAAGCTGAAATTATGGCTGTGCCATACTACTCGTGAGGTATTCGGTTGAACACGTGGCAAGCTTCAAACATTGGATTGCATGTAGTCTGGGATTTCGTAATTTAAAGAGTTATAACAGGTGGTGTGTATTGGGTGAACGTATCACGCATCATTCCACGGGTGTTCATTTTCGGCGGGCTAGCTGCGTCACTCGGTATCGTCGACGGCACTTCGCCGCTGCATAATGCTACGTAATTAACAAAACGATATGCCGATTAATAAAACGTGAACACGTGATTGCCTGGGCTGGCACATATCGAACGGATTCGGAGCAGAACGGATTACTCGATTCGTCGAAATTCAATAGCCACTGCCGTTTGACGCGCATTGTTCGTGCGACGATCAGATGCGTTAATTAACAAAAGGCCATTAATGTATGAGCGTCTATTGCAGATGCGATTTTCAACCGATAACGGTGATAAATGAGTTTGGATAATCCGACTCTCGCTTGTGGGCGAGGATAACATAATAGTCTAACATAATAGATAGACGACAATCGTGATATTTTCCTCAACTATTCCGTTTTCTGTAGCTGTCGCGCTTTACAATTGAATGTAAATGTTTTCTTGAAAATGAAAATATTTTAATTAGGCAAATATAACATGCGTATTAACTTTTAACAACATGTTGTTTTTTGCTCTATTGTGAAAATTATTTTATCGAGATGACATATTAAGTCGTTATTATTATTTTAATTAAACTAATTTTAGGTAAATGTATATATTTACTGTAAATGTATGTACCGCGGCAATTTTTTGTATAATTTACAATTGAATTTTTTGATTTAATTGTTAAATATATTTAAATATATTTAAGTAATTAATTAGTTCTTATAAATCTTCAAAATTCCATTTTTGTTTATAAATTAAAGATTGTTTGAATTCTTTACACCTTTAAGAATAGTTCATAATCTTTAAAATTAAAATTCAAAAATTAAAGAAGATTAGATGACCGACAAAATTTTATATAAAAATTTTGTAGGTCATTTAGATTTCCTTTTCAAGAATTTTAGTATCTTTACGAATCCTGATATTGAAAAAAAAGAGAGAGTAAACTAAAATACAGTTTTCGGGATTTTTCGAAGTTTTTGCTTCACCATTCTTAAAGAAAATGCTCTTAAAGAAGAGCAAAGAACGATAAATTTGCTAATCAAACAGCATTGGACGCATTTTGAATGTAGACGACGAGTGCGAGTAATTTGCGGGGGCGTTGGAATATGAATGAGTCTCTATCATCGTCTCTCTCTTTAAACCATCTCGTTCTCTCGCCAGTCGACCACCCCGTTGTCCTTTACTAGCTTTACTCATCCCCTCCATTCTCATTTTCTTCTTCTCTCTCTCTGTTCTCCCTCTTCTTTTCTCTCTTTTTCTCTTTCTCTCTCCCTTCCCTTTTTATATTATCACTCTTCTTTGGTTCCTTTTCCTCACACCCACACCAACCAAAAGCAGCTCTCATCGGGGATCGGTTCTCTCTCCGCGCTTCTTTCGATTAGTTTTCTCTCGTGAGTTGTACGCGCGCGTTTCTTTCGTGAGGACCGGCTTCCGTGTCGTACAGTCTTTAGGCCCTACGGCCACGAGAAACAAAACTAACGCTGTGTTGAAATAAGAACTATTCCTCTTGGTATCCTGTGGATACCTGTAGAACGGGAGAGCCGCACTGTTCACCATGCGCCATCGATTTTCAATGTACGTTATATATAATGAGTAATATTTTATTATTTCCTTTGGGAATTGATGAGATAAATAAAATACCTAGATTATTTTAATTAGGTTATCGATTTTTTATTTGTTTTGTTTCTTATTGAGACTATCTGTCTATAAAATAAAAATTTATAAAATTGTATATATATATATATTTTTCTTTTTGCTTATTTTAAATACAATAATAGTAAAAAATTTTTATTGCACATATATATATATATATATAATTATATATATATATATATAAAATATATAATATATATATATATATATAGAGCTAGCAATTATATATTTTGTAGCATATTATCTAATAAAAATTTTCGCAGTGTTTAATAAATAGCATACTTTAATACATTGTAACTCATAAAATATCAAAACTAAGAGATGAAATCCATTGAATAACATGCGATTCAAAATCTTTTTATTTAAAATAGAAAATTACCCTATTTTTAGAGAGTTACTCTTGAAATTATTAAAACGATTTAGTACGAAGTGCACAAGTTTACATCTACTGGATCTTGTTATGTATTAAAAGTTTTACTTTTCTCGTCTTAAAATCGTTCAAACTCCAATAATGTTATCCTATTTTAAAAGTGCAATCTAACTTATTTAGCGGTAATTACATGTCACTATGTAGAAAAAAAAAGACAAGCATTTAACACAGCAATAAAAAATAATTTGTTTCATTTATTTATGTAAAAACATAAAACATTGACACAAATTTTATGTAAAGACATAAAACATTGACACAAATTTTGAATCAATCTGACCTTAGTTTTATATTGTACTTAAAAAACTATATTTTTCTTTGCTATAACTTTTCAGTTTTTTCCTTAAAATGGGAGATAATAATTTTTATGAAATATTTACCATATTTTTGTAAATTACATTAATTTGATTAATTTCAGTTAATTTCATTATATGAATATATTAGTAAAACTTTGTCTCCGCGCGCGCACGCACGCACACACACACACACACACACACACACACACACACACACACACACACACACACACACACACTACTTTCAAAAATTTGTTTCTATTTTAATTAACGTTCTATACAATTTCGCAGTTTTTTCACATTTTAATTATAATCAAATATTTTATATTTAATATTAGATAATAGTAAATTAGTGTAATCACGTGATTTGTGTGATTTATTGCGTGAAGTAACGTCACTTGTTATTAAGGTATCATTGCGAAACGCGCCTTACATTATTCATTTGCCATTTCCACACGGCGTCGTTCGATTGCTCGTAAATCGCTCGCGTTTCCTTGATTCATTCTTCATTGTGATGTCCATTATTTAAATGAATGAATGAAAGGATGAATGAATTTCAAAAAGTCTTGATTTTTTTTCTCATTTTTATTGAGTTGTCCAGTAACGAGATTGATTTATTACAAATCGCAAATGTGCTAAATTACTAAATGATTCTTAAAATCCAAAAAGCCTTTTGTATATATTGTATTATTTAGCGTTTGTTATCCTCGCGCATAAGAATAATACATAAAAGAGAGACATTTTACATATCTTATAAAAAAATAATTTTATCTTCAAGTTGTGTAAAATACCGGAACACATGTTTTGAACTTATTGGAATTTTTATTTAAACTCTTTTACACATTTTATTTTTCTTTGTTTGCATTAACAGCACAAAAATAAAAAATTAAGATTAATGTTTCAATTAAATTTATTTTAAAAATTAATTGATATTCCTATAGTTTTTGTATAAAAAAATAATTTATTCAAATTAATTATATTAAGTAAGTACAATTGATGCGAAACTGTAATATATGCAATTAAATATATTATATTGAAATATTTTTCAGTATTACACAATTTAATGACCGATGTTTCCTCGTTATATCTATACCTTGCGTTCTCTTTTATGCAGTTAAATATATTGTTGTGTGATCTGATTGTTATTTGTATTTGTTTTATCTAATTTTATGTTCTAGAAATTATGTATATGCACATTCGAGTGGAACGAATTACTTCCTCTTATTAAATCATATCATTAAAAAATAAAAAAGAAAGATGGTTACCATTCTCTTTTTCACTGATGTAAAACCATTGTTTTATAGTTTATTCATACGCATATTTATGTATTAGAGTCATAACGTTCATTTTATGTAAATTTTTTCTTTGTTTGATAATAGGAATTGCTATGGCCACATGTAGACATAAAAACGATTATACGATCGTGATTATTATAAATTCTAAATTTGATAGGTTTTATTGGTGAAAATTTAATAATAGCAATAACTGTCCATTTTAATTTTATTTGAAGGACAGAGATTTTAATATATCTTGTGGATTTATCCGCAGTCAAAAATTTAACGAGACATGAAGCTACACGCAGTGAGATAAAGGAATAAAAGCGAAATTTGCGACACCTCAGTATCGGAAGGCCGCAGACCTGTGGTCCATGACCGGTCGACGCAGCCTCCTCCCGGTTCCGGAGAGAATCGGAGTCACGTTCAGTCAGTGGCTGACTCCCGTCCGTGGAGGTGGTGCGCGTTATCGTTCCTTCGGTTCCTTTTTCAATAGTGCGTTGAAAAAGACTTCTCCATATATCTAGGCTTATTCTCATCGGGCATGACGAATATCAAGAGCACGTGGTTAGTCCAAAATAATCTTTTTTGCATCTTTGTTAGTTTTTATTGCGTCAAAACAACGTTCACTATACTCCGTTTTTTACATCCACATTTTTTGAGTGCGTTCTTCAATTATCGTACATAAAGAAGATTGGATCTTAGTTTTCTTTCTCTTAGATTCAGGTCTCTTTCTCTCCCTCTCTCTTTCTCTCTTTCTGCTGAGAATCGATTTTCGTTTAGTCTGTTTTTATGAAGTGCATGGAAGTACCTAATTACGAAACCATTTAAAGGGGGTTTTAATTAAAGGCTGAGGTGGTTTTTGCTTACTTTTCATCACGCCTCTCATACTCGAAGATATAACGCATAATTAATAATTATGTAGAAAGGAGAATGTTTATTTGCATTAATGAAGAATTTATCAACATAAGTATTCATTCTTTTATTTCATTTATTTATGTATATTTACAATTTTCTTCTTTATCTTTTCTTCGCTTGTTGTGTCCTCACTTCTTGGATCATGTGAGGATATAGCAATACTGTCAAGACTTGACATTGATATTATAATTGCTACGAAAATGAATAAACTGTACAATTAATTAATGTAAAATCGAGTTTTTATTAAATTATCTAGTTCTACTAGTAATAACGAATAATTTTAAGATCCTGATACTTTATACATTTGCGTATACACACATATATATATATATATACATACATATCTGCGCTTGCACTCTCATTTGTAGAATGACTCATAAAATTCTCGTCATAATTTGAATGTATAGTTTCTCACATGGTTTGATCATTAGATGTGAAAATTCCGTTTCAGAAAAGTTTTCATTTCTGCTCGCCAACAGACGTATCATATTTTTTTCGACATGTACTATCACAATTCGCACATGTTGAGAAACAATAGATGATCTCGTTCTTTGAAGCGGATTGATCGACGTATGTGTTTCCTCATAACCGATTCATGACTGTCAAGTGATTTGAGCACTTCCAGTTAGCTTGTTATTTATTTTCCAACAGATCAGAATTGTGATATTTTTAATGGCAATTTCATGTAAATTGCACAATGTTGTGGCACAAACGTAGCTATTATTAACTTTCCACCATCCGCACAATGTCTGCATATTTATACAGTATACGTATTTCTCTTGTTTTTATTTTTATTTTTGATATAATGTAAATCCGAAAATTGCATTTTATTACTTTCATTACTTACATTTATTTTCTCTATCTATTCTGTGCTATCAGGCAATGCCTTTTTAGTATATTTTAATGATAACTTGAACATCACGGACACTTTCAATTAAATTATGTATATTACAACATGAATTATTTACGCAAGTCTCGAAAATGTAATGTCTTTGCCTTTGATTTACGGTCAAAACAATACTTCACTTGCGATAGTTATAAAAAATTATAACGAGCTTTCAGATGCTATCTTTCTGGCTAGCTTGGCAGGACAATGGTTTATGCTAATTCCTACTGATTCTATGTAGACATCTTTTCAAGTCTGTACATGGAATACGCGTGTAATGTGTAAGAATTTAAAATTTAATCGGAGTCACACTTGCAAACGATGCGAGATTTAGCATTATACTTGCGAATTGTTTCACCTAATAAAATCACAATTTATATTTTATGAAAATATAAGAAAGTTTCACAGTTTCCCGCTTCGCTTATTTATCATTTTATTAATTTCATTTATTTATGTATATTTACGTAATGGCAAATAAATGTTTTTTGTTTCATTTATTATATTTATTTTGTTAATTGTCTTATCATTTTTTCATATATCCGATTTTTTCTTTGTTGCAATTAACAAATTTAAATTAAACATTTTCTTCGAATTATGTATTAGCTGCATTAAATTATTTACTACTATTGCATTCTCAAAAGTGCATATCTTTAAGAATTTTGATGCTAATGTAGCAAGCTTGTCATTGAAAGTGTGTAATTTCAATACGAAAAATAAAGTAATTCGTCAACATTTTAATATCTTTTTCAAATTTCAAACCCGAGAAACTTCCATTTTTGTGGGACAAAAGATTGTAGGCTTATGCCGCGAATAAACAATTAGATGTCGAAATACGTATTCTACTCGTACTGTATTCGCCCCTAGAAATTTTCAACGCGAAAAGCACTCTGTATACCCGGCCACATATGTTACAGACAATCCTGCATTTCGTGGCTTATTTTAGTTTCTCAGGGTGAAGGGAAAGGGAGAGAAAGCTGTTATTTCTGTTCCATAAGTTAATACTCCAGGGCAGATCCTCGCGTTAAATACCAGGCACTGTTCCGCTGTTTCAAAACACTTGAAAGTATTACGATTTTGTTTATTGTTAGACGTTTCTGTTTATACAAACGAGATTATCGCACGAGGGATCGAATGTGAGGCGCGCGGTGGAAAGTAATTTTAATCATAATTCGTGTATTCTTTACTCATGTATTTCTCGATTACGGAAGCTATATATCGCGACATACGCTCCCACATTATTCTAACTAAATTTGAATTAATTGCAATCTTACGACCTACTTGATTAAAATAAGAGTTTGCTTTATGCATTACTTGCTAAAAGAATCAGTTAATAAAATCTATATTTTTCTATCTATATTTTTCTATCTATATTTTTCTATCTATATTTTCAATTAGTATAAAATTTTACGCTCATTAAAATAGTTTTTTACGCGTAAATAATACGAATGTATTGCGTGGTAAGTTTTTATCCTTCTATTTTAATAAAACTATTTCAATAAAATAAAGTTTTATATTAATAAAATATAAAAAGAATGGTTTATTTTATCACTGTCTTTATTTGACTTGCTATACAATTTTTAATATAGAAATTGATATTTTATTAAATTTCTGTACACAACATGCCTTTATTGGAATCACCCTCATGCCTGATTGTTATGATGATAGATAAGCCATCAATTCAATTTCAGCAATAAGCAATAATATTTGTAAACTCTTTTTTTAATGACATTTTTATTTATACATTAATGTTGACAAATTGAAATTGACAGGTACTAAATGCATCTTCATAATAATACTGTAATTCTCACTCTAAACTTAAAAATATGTTTGTGTGAGAGCAATGAAGTAGGATTTTATCAATTTATAATTCGCATATAAAATATAAATTTATTACAAAGAAATTAAGAAAAATATTTATTAAAAATAAACTAAAATAAAATAAAATAATTAAATGTAAATTAATTATAAAAACAATGATTTATTATTTATTATAAATATAATTTACTTAAATTAAAACATATTATTTTTTTAAAAGTTAGTATGTATTAATCTTAATTAATATTAAATTTGTAAACAAATTATAATAAACTGAAACATTATATATTTAAATAATATATGAATCATGAATGGTGTTTCGTGAATTAAGATCTGAATTTCTATAAAAATTAAATATATATATTAAAAATGTCTGAAACTATAATTATATGATAAATAATTGAATATCGATCTTTGTTGTACATATAAGTAAGATCTACACGCAGATTAATAAAATTACTATCAGCACAAATTAGATATTAACAGATTACGCGCACGTGCATATATAATTATATATAATGTGGTATTTTATTTCTAATCGTATTTACTCGTTTTATTCTTGATGAGAAGAATAAAAGAAATATTAATTTTCTTAAAGTTAGTTTTTTTTAGTCTTAAAGTTTAGTTTTTTTAAAAGTTTTGACCGAATAATTATTCAAAGTAATCAGATTTGTGTGTGTGTGTGTGTGTGTGTGTGTGTGTGTGTGTGTGTGTGTGTGTGTGTGTGTCCCTCGTCTATATTAAATTTGATTCAACCATAGTGAAGAGCCATTTAATACGTTTAAGACTTAAAGATTTATATTTTTAATCTAAATAATTATAAATAAACTTATTCTTCAGAAAATCTTCAGATGTAACAATAAATTGTTAAACAAATTACAGAATAATTTTGAAAAAATGCCAACAGTGTTTTAAATTCCTTGTACTATTTTTTTCATTTTCAGAATCTTTTTACAACATAGAATATTATTTAACAAACATGACGTGAATCATTAATATAATTTTCCAGTTAGAAAGATAAGTTTCAATAACAAGTTCAAATAATATCTTTTAATAATTGTGCTAAAACTTTTTTTCACTATTTCGCGTTAACTTGTACAACATAGTTTTAATTATTATTTCAGTGATGAACATTTATCATGCAGCTGCACTTATAATTTCTGATATCAGACATTGATTTGTATAAAATGAAAAATTTGCCAACGCATCTTTGCTGTAAGCAAGAACTCACCTTTCCTCCATAAAACGATTTTTTTTGTTTTTAATCTTTTTTTTAATACGCGTTTTCTTACTCATAGTCCCCCACTTATAGTTTAGGCGGTAATGTGCGTGCATCATTTTTCCAAAACTTCCTGTGTCCACATTCATTTGAATCGTAATCAGACACACGAGGCTTCATGAACAATCGATTACGATTAATTAGATCTTGCTAAGTGAAATTTTTAATGCAATCAAAGCCTTAGTATTTTTCTTTAACTAATTGGCCGCGTACAGCATATTGATGCTTGAATTAATCCACAATATGCTTATCAAAATGCGTAATCAAATTTATATTTTGCACAATCCGCTTTCAGACTTCATGGATATTCTTACGAATTACTCTTAATCTTCACTCGTTCATAAGTTCTATAGCGGTAAATGAGACTTCAGATTTAATTAATCACCAACGATGTTACTGATTATAACGCGCAGAGAGGATCTCATGTGGAGTTTTATAACTGATTTGATCGTATTTGAAATCATAGCGTCATTCTTCATTAGCACGATCGTTGATTTCAAAAACAATTATAACATTCAATTTACATAAAATATTACGCAAGTATAAATTATTCTTCTAACAATAAAAGCAAGCTATCGCAATCGATTCTAGAACTTATAACCTATATGCTATATCGAGTAGAGATGGGATGTCTCACCAACTGTCTTACCATATTACAATCACAATATTATAACAAATGTCGCTAATGACAAAGAGTACAACAATGACTCTCATTTAACTGCAAATATCAACAAATTCCGAAGCATAAAAATATGTACGATTCCTGGTAGCATTGTACACGCGATCCTAATGCTTCGACAAAAGAAGCAGAAGAAATTGAAAAGAAGAGACCGACTAAATGAGGAATGAGAAAAGGAAATGAGGAAAGATGTGCGCATATACGTGACATTATATCTTTCCTTCTGCGTTTACCCTCATGTAAGAAGAGAGGCTACAAAGCGGAGAGAAAAAAGTACTTAAATCGTGATTATATCATATCTTAGTTCATCTTCATCGTAAAAGAGCGACCGATAGTCGATAAAATATCATAATATGATGAGAGGGAGAACAATCCTTCTGTATTCGTACGCATCACGCACGTACAAAAAGAAATAAGAAAAGGTACAACGCAAGAGGAAGCGGCGCATATAATTTTTGTTAGGGACAAATACAAGGCGTAAATAAAAAAATTAACCTTTAACATGGATGAAAACACTTTTTGCGCTTTTTCCGATCATGATTTTATGAGAAAATGTTTAACGACAAATTGACACATGTATACGCGCGTCATTTTTGGAAGTAATCTGTCAACGAGTTTGTGGTCGACGATAGTTTAGCTCCAATGACTTATTTCGCTCTCATACTTACAATCAGTCATTG
>JANQDE010000069.1:915699-928449 GCA_037157785.1 Cephalotes varians
AGAGAGAGAGAGAGAGAGAGCAGGCTCTAATAAGACTATTATTATATTCTTGATTATTTATAACATACGTATATAATATACGTTTATTAAATATATGGATTGATTAAATGCTGCAATAAAAAAGTATATCCGAGGGATATGAAATAACAATAATAAAGTAACAATGTCTAAAGTATTTGAAAAAATTAAAATTTCTTAAATACAGAAAAAAATTTTAATTTAAAAAAAAAAGAATAATTTGCTCAGTCATTTCTTAAAAAAAAAATGATGCAGAGAATAATAAATAATTTTTTATAAATTTATTATACATATAAGATAGAGTTACACATAGATACTTATATTATCTCTACATCTCTCAATATTTATTATATATCTCGTCAAATATGAAATAACTTGAACAAGCAACAAGATCTACCATGCCTTTGCATTTCTTCTCATTTAAAAATATATGCAATATATATTTGCAAGTAACCATAAACTCGTGATGTTCTACGCATAGATCCCGCTGAATAGTTCTCCCAAGTATTTCCCAAGAAGATATGACTGAACAGTATCTATATATCCTGTGAGAACGGTAAAGAACTGTTAGTGAATGGCGTTGAGTTGCATGCCAAAGATGCATGCCAGAGGTGTTCTTGTTACTTACGAAGAACGAAGATAAGTCTAAAATATTTATGCGACAAAATATAAAAGACACTGGTAATATGCGAAAATGAAAGAAGAAACGAAGAACAAAAAAACAGTAGTACAAATACAGGAGGAAACTATAAGAGAACAGAGAAGAACATTATCGTTAAAGCTATATCTGGCATCGCAACATTAGAATTGAATCACACGGATAGATGAGCATCCATGTGTGCGTGTATATATATGTACATATGCATAGTGTGCCGTGATGTATGCCATGTCAATGGAAACTAGTAAAAAGAGAGATATAGGAAAGATATAGGAGTAAGAAGACAATATGAGATGATACAAAGTGACAAGAGGAAGAGGTAAGAAATGATGCAGTGGACGAGATGTGAGAGGAGTTCACTGCTCTCCTCTTTGCTTATAATCCATGTTATACCATGTTATTATTGCTACCGTTGCGTCCGTGGAAATAGATTACGCTCTCCGCGCGCGATTAGGAAGTCTAACCGCGCGCATCTGCGCGCGACTTTGCAAAGACTCTATTTTCGAGATGATCTTGTAAGTTTAAACTCACTTGTTTGTATAAATATTAATTATGATGTTAGAATGTTAGGATAAGTATAGTGTGCCGGCGTAAAGTTCAATAATATCCAATTCAAGATGATGACGTGTGGATAAATCAGGTATAGTTATGATATTATAAATGAATCAACGCAGATCTCATCACATCATACGTTTAAATCATGCGAGATCGCGTGCTGCAGCATAAATATATGAGCCTTGCGTGCTGCAGCATAAATATATGAGCCTTGTGAGCTTAACCGGCAGCATATATAGATGCGAAAAAGCTGATGAATATTGTTGCAACAAGTGCATTGCCAACGTCGCCTCGCAGTCTCGTTGTCGGTCGGCGCAGACAGCATGGCGCTATTTGTACCGGTGCAGATTATATCTCGGAGCTAGGCACGTGTATATCACGTAACTACAAATTACATTATCTTCTAACGTGACTCCGGATTTACAATAGCATGAAGGATGCATACATTGTGTTTCGGTATAAGACGTTTCAGAAATTGAAATCAAGCATAAGTAAAATGATAATGGAGTTAACGACAATATGTTTATCAAATAGAATATATATGCTGTATGAAACAAAATTCGCATACTCACAAATAAGGAAAAATAAAAATAATTATTTTTATCACTTATTCTTTTATCATTTACATTAAAAATAATTAAATTTAAAAAAATTAATTTTTTTTAAATTTTTTTAATTTTATTTTTATTTCAGACAGATTATTTAGCCAAAGAAATTCTTTTAATAGAATAGATGTATCATCATGTGATTCTCTGCATATGCAAAAAAGTGTGTCAAGAAAAATACTTCTTTCAGTAATTTATAATCTAATAAATAATCTTAGGAACAGCAATAAAAAGAGAGAGAACTTGGATACTGAAAATTGCAATTATCAAGATTGAAGAAATTCCACGGAAGAAATATCAAAATTCTATTCTCATCGTTACGGTCAAGTACTTTTTTTATTTGTATCGATTTAACAATTATCCTGTGTTATTCCGTACTTCCAGTAAAATCGCTGGTTACGATAAAGTCGTTTTAATCAAATTCTCAACGTTAACAAAATCGTGAGGTACATGTGAAGAGGTTCCCAGATACTGAGCAAAGCATTATATGATTTTTGAGCGATAATGTTATAATTACAATTCATCTTACATTGTAAATAAAAATAACGTGATATATCGTTTTTTTTTCGAGTTTTCTTTGTTCTTCTTCCTGTCCAAGACCAATCTGATAATATTTTTATTATAATTATTCAGAGAGATGATAACAAAAGATGACTAAATATTTTAACAAATATACTGCATTATTTAATATTTAAGTGGATGTCATTCTTGTATAAATTTAACAATCTTTGTAAAATTTGTAAAAATTACCTTATAAGAATTTAATAATTTCATATGGTATATATATTATCCCGTTAACTATAAGTTAAAAACTATAAGTATCTAAGACTATGTGAATTTCATTAATTTTTAATAAAATTTAATTATATATAAAAATATATGAGACGTTTTCCGTAAAATTCGATGGACAACACTGTTTTTATCAGCAAATATATCTTTTCTTTAAATACATTCAAAAAAATACTCTAGTAAAAATTCAACATAAGATTATATTTAAAAAAAAATTCAAAGATAATTATTTAATGTAAAGATATACAATACAATTTTCATAATGTTCATATAATGTGAAACTGAGTGAAACATTGCGATTATCTTGATTATTTTGCTCCACATTTTGCAAAGAAAAATTAGAATCCTGGCAACTGTACAACTATACAATGCTTGATGAAGATTGTTTCCGGCATTGGTGTTTCGATTCAAGAGGTTGAGCCAAAAGAACATTATCTGATTATTCTTCTGAATCTTTGAAAAAGTTTTCTTTTAACAGGACACAAAAGCCTATGGAATTTCTTGAAGCACACTGATGCAATAAACGATTTACTGATGATTAAAATTATTTTTTAATGTATATTTTTTATCTGGTTGAAGTAAATTTATTGGTGCATTATCGACTAACACACTAAAGAGGAGCGCATGTATATTGCCGAAAGAAATGGACATAGTTCCTAAAGAATAAAGTCAAGAAGTTGCATGTACTCGATGCAGAATTGCACGGTTAAGTACGATGACGAATCCATCATAAATATGCTATTGAAACTCGAAAAATGTTTTACGCGAGCGTGCTAGCACATAAAAACAAAGCAATCATTCTGAATGAAAGTCTCTCTCTGCATCGGCATATTAGAATATTAACCTAAAATAAAAACCATAGAAGCTATAGAAAAAAAAAATTATCAAGAAAGTTTAAAAACTTAGTCAGCAATATAAATTTACAGTCCTGTTTAAATAATATAACAGTAATTATTCGATATTGGATATTGTAATCAGATTACAAATTAATAAAAATTATATATTGAAATTATAAAAGTTTGTTATAAGTTGTTATAATTATATTCTGTTAAATGTTTGTGATTTGCAACACAAATTTGTATCATTCTTATTTTGTTTTTCAAATATCTCTCAACGCTATAAAACCCTTAAATAATATCACTTTTCTTCCAGCATTTAATCGTCGTCAATATCTCATAAAGCTCATAGAACGGGAAAAATTGCAATCATTCAGTCTTTCCGCATTGCACTTATCTGCAGTCACTTTTTTCTTTTTGTCAACTTACAATCCTCGCCGATCACTCACTGCGTTCCCCTGTTGAGTTAATTAGCAACTATCTTAATACTGGCCATGTAATTAATTATCGCACGCTTGAGGGTTCTTCGTCCAACTTTAGTAGACTTCTCTTCTTTTTTCTTTTGCGCTGACGAATAATGTCGCAGCGACACGCGGAAATCGTATTAATCGTTTCCATTTATTCATTATTAAATGGTATGTCAATTAAAAATTATATATATATAAAAGCTCATTTGAATACCATGGACGTGATGATATGATAATTATCGCTAGAAAATCACTTTTAATATATCGATATCTGTAATGAAAAAGAAAGAGAGGGAAAATCTCTTAGACGTTCATTCAATCTGTTAGTTTTTGGATAGAATGACTGAATCTTTTACACGGAAAGAACGATTTTGTTGAAAAATCTGAAGTTTTAACTGGCTAGTAAACCAGTAATTTTGTTGAACTATCAAAATAATTGTGTAAAACGCTCAAACCAGTTGTTAGAATATCAAAATTTTTTTAATTGCTCATTATTTTTAAGATACCAACAAAATTATTTTGATAGTTCAATACAATTATTCTCAGATCTGAATATCCAACAAAATTTTAAATCTCTCAGCAAAATCGTTCTTTCCACATAATTAAATTAGTTAACATCATGAAAAAATCTTTATCGCGTAAATCTCATTATAGATCAAAAGATAGATCTGCCCAATTAAATTAAAAATGTATTCATTCTTTGATCTATCATTTCACTTTCATCCATATCACTTCATTTGTTTAATAAATAATATTCAATTTTCAGCAATTTTTATTGTAAATCAAATTATGATTGTGTTAATAATTGCTTTGTGTGTATATATATATATATATATATATATATATATATATATATATATATATAGAAATTGAGAAATTTTAGACGAAATTCACACACACACACACACACACACGCGCGCGCGCACGCACGCACACACATTCAAAGTTTTACCTGATGAAAATATATTTTAAAATTAGGAGTAGTATTAATGTATCTTACATTATTTCATGACTTTATTTTATTTTATTCATCATTAACGCGATGTACAAGTTATTACAAATGTATAATGTTTGTACTTATTATTATATAATTTAAATAAAGTTGATAACAAGGTTAAAAGTTAAATATTTTCTTTCAATTATTCTATCAATTTTATCTCTCCGCGGAGAAAAAAGTAAGTATATAAAGAATAACAAAAAGAAAAAAAATAGTAGTAGACTACTAAGCAACAGCGCTAGCGGGAACCTGTTCTACAAAATCGAAGTCATCTTTATCTATTCCGTCGAGACATCGTATTTTTGGGTGTCACATCGAGGTAATATATGTGACAGCGATACGATCTACCATCGTCACTACGATAGACGGTGTCGTATGTTCCCAGCGGAGTATTCATGCTTTGATACTTTACGGAGCTTTTTACGCAGCACTATAGTTTCTCTTCTGCGTATGACTACTCGCGTTCGATCGTTACGTTTTTCATTAAGCTTTAGTATGCGTACGTTTATGTAGATGTGTCTAAACACACGCACAAATCCACTGTCTCTGAATATGCGACTACACGTTGTTTCCTATCGAAAGAATCACCACTAGCGCAGCCGACTTTACGATGAATTCTGGCTTTCATACGTAGTGCAGACTTGCCTGCCAGTGAAGACGGCAAACGCAGTGAATGCAATATTCAGCAGTGTCGGGGTTGCTCTTTGTTGCTTGATTTTTCTGTCTCCTCCGATATGCAGTCGCTCTCCCGGCGAGAAGGAAAGAAGGTCTGCTCTTACCTATCCCGATCTCTCCCTCTTTCTCTCTCTCCCCCTCTCTCTCTCTCTCTTTCTTCCTTGAAGTACCTGTGTCTTTTGCGTTCAACCTTTCTTCCATCAACTTGTCTGAATCACCTCACGCATCTTTCTCGTTCCTTTCCCTTGTCTCGCTGTATTTCACCTTCGTCTTCCTGACGGTAGCAAAGATGAGTGCTCTAGAGACTTTGTTTACCGTTTATGAGGCTCCTCTAATGTATACGGCGTTGCAATTATTGTAAATTGTCGCCAAAGCATGAAAGAACGTTTTCCTTCTCATAAATATTGTACGATGGATATTCATACGATCGAATTTTCGCGATGAATGCGGTACCGAGGAAGAAAGTAATAGCGATTTACTGAACAATCAACCGACCGACCGACCAACCAATCAAGCAATTGATGCAGACGTAATCACATGGAAAAAACTATCAGCGCACATTAACATCCCAATTCAATTTTTGGGTGACTGAGTTTGCATACGGCAGGTTATAAATTATAACCAAAAACTTAGCGATTGTTTACCAATTGAAATTTGACCAAAATTTGATTTTGAACTATCTAGTTTAATGCATGATATATATATATATATATATATATATATATATGTCTTATAATATAATATAATTAAATTATTAATTATAATATAAACATAACATATATTTTTATAAAAATTACATTTTACAAACACGAATTATTAATTAATGAAAAAACTTCGAGTGTTTATAATAATTTAAGAGTATTATTATTATTATTATTATTTGTCAGATTTTAGAAAATTGATTTTAGAAAATTAAAAAAATTTTGTAACAAAAAAATCAACCGTATTATAATATTTAAATATATATATATATATATATATATATATATATAAGAAATATTTGATTTAACTAACGTAAATCTTTGAGATAAATGTGGTAAGAAGCGATGTAACGTTTGTGACGTGAACTAGTGCAATATATCTTTTGAATAAAAAAAGCAACAAAATTATAGTTAATTTATTTTAGCATTAGTATCAGAAGATACGCTGCTCCGACAGTAGTTGCAAGCTTAAATGAACTTTAAATCGAAGAATTCACAAGATATTAATGCATACGACGGGAAATAAAACGATGATAAAAGAAAAAAGAAAACGAGAAAGTGGAAATTCTTTAAAAAGATGAGAGAGAATTACCGTTTGAAACAATCTAGTAATTTCTCAGGTCTTTTAAAATCGACTGTAAAGGAGAAGAAAGAAAGTCTCGACAAACGCTTGCAAGGATCCGAGAGATAATTTTTCGAGCCACTTGAGATGCCATCGTTGCCCCTTCGTTCTCTTCTGCTATTGCTCCTTCGTCCTTCAGAATGCAAGATATGATAGAACTGTCGCCACGCGAAAACTCATTGTCTCGTAAATTGCAACGTTACCATGCAATGGCGAATTTGTGAGAATACTTGGCTATTTTATACGTAATTAAAATGGCTACTTCTAGATACAAATTAAATTATTACAGACGCTTTACGATACATTTTTATAAATGGTGCAACAAATCAATTTTGATGAAGAAAGATATGTTGGTAATATCATATCTTTTTACTTAACTCTTAACCTGCACGGTTTTCCAGATTATCATAACCTGCACTGGGAGTGGATCACACCCTAACATATTAAATATTTATTGTGACGATATATTTGCTTCTTTGAGCTTGAAAAAATTACTGAGTATATTTTAAAGGTTTAAAAATAAAATAAAATAGATTTAATGATGAAGTTTTAAGTTTAAAGCAGTGAAAAAAATTTATAAAAGAAAAAAGTGAAAAAGTGACTTTTTTACTTAAAAAATCATAACTTTGAAAATTTTGGTAGATGGCGCCACAAGGCTCATTTCAAATATTAAGTAAGAAAAATATTACGTCAATATTTTCTTGGGGTGAAATCCATCTCACATGCAGGTTAAAGATTAAAAGCGAAGAAAGTAACATATCTAACAGAGATGGTGTTATATCATACTTTGCTGGAATTTAACGAGAGTATTCATAATGTGGTAGAAAACACGAACGGAACTAGTTGAAGGAAAGGTACAGACGATTTAGATACAAACGAAGGCGGTAGATATTATAGTAAGAAGATACCTCAAAATGATTATTGTCAAACATTTCATCGGCTAAGACGTTTCGAACGAACCACCATCCCTTTTTACGCGCTTTTTTATATCATCCTCCCATCTGCTTCTCCAAGAATCTACTGATAAGTTACGATGCACTCATGAGCAGAAATACTTTAAAATAATTCAAAATACTTCAAAATAATTTTTCTAAAGTACTTTACTTTTCGGCCAATTTATATTTTTCTTAATTAATTTCAATATCTCATCATATAAGCTATAAAAACAACATATCGTTGACTAGGAGTGTAAAGATTTCAATTGTGTCGCGAGAAAAGAATGTTCTTTGAAGTAACTAAAATCAGCTCTCCGGTAAGTCTTGCATAAATTTACATAGTGTTATCATTATACGTTAAATTACGTTCGTTAAATTGAGTTTTACGTAATTCTCATGCGATGCTCAAGAACGATGTCGAATTGAATTTCCGCTCCGACGAAATAGCAGTGGCTTTGACCGCCCTTCAATTGCAATGGGAACTCGCGACTCGTATAACGTTCATAAACAAGATGCGTCCGTTTCGCTATATACTCATAAATGATATATCCGAGCGCGAATGAACATTAATATCAGTTCGTTTAAAAAAATAAAAACTTGTGCTTTATTGTGAACATGCTATTGTGTTAACTGCTCAAAAAGTCTCAATTGCAATTGTAAGCTTTACAGATCTCTCTTTATGAGTGTAGATTGCGTTTCAAGCAGGAAAGTGTAGCTCGAGTTACGGTTATTACAGTTGTAGCAATGTCGATTGTAAATGACATCCAAGTACTTTTCAAATTTATTTTTTATTTACAGAAGTTATTATTATTATTTAAAAATGTATTTAAATTATTACTTAAAAATTTATTTAAAAATGCGCGTATTCGCATGCTGTCATATTCATTATTAATCATATTGTTCGGCACTAACATTTCTTATATTTTTTTAAATTATGCAATCCTTTCAATTATTATATCCTTACATCCTTATATCCTTTCAATGCCTGTTTCTACTTTTGTCTCCTTCATACTTTTTATTTTTTTGGAAAATACAGAATTTATTTATTCTTCGAAATCCTTGTGTTAAAAAATGCTATGCAACTCTTTCTGTGCTAAGCAATTTTCTTTCATTTTCATACTCTTGGCATGCATAATGTCGTTTCCGATATTTTTATACTGGACGATTCGACGAAACGTACAAAGAGAAATAATGTCGTCTCCGACATTATTTCTCTTTGTATGTTTCGTTAATTCGTCCAGTATAAAAATTTGACAATGGCACTTTATATTAGGCGTTACGATACATTGTTAGGTTCTTCTAATGGTAAAATCTTTGTGTATGCAACGGCAAATTAATGCACCGTTTATTTCTTCTGCATCCTATTGATCGTACAGCTTTGACATTACTATTTGTAATATTGTTTTTAAAAAAATTTATATCGTTAAAATTTAGAAAATACTGAGGCGTATTCGTAGATCCTTTTACTGGAAAGCATATTTACGTTTCAGTACCGTTGTATATTACAAATAAATCGTTATCAACTTACATTTTTTTAATCGAAATTTAGTAATTAATTTTTTTTAAATGTTATGCCTATAATCAAATTAATTTAATATTAGATTAATTGTTATTGTATTATATATTGTATGTTAATTGTTATTTTATTATGATTGATAATGTCTCAACATAATATTATTTAAATATATTTCTTAAATTATTATTATAAATTGATATATACTTAATTATTTTGTATCTAGACGTAATTAAGAAAATATATAAATATTTGTTTCTTCTGCTGTAAATATTAAATTTGTTATTATAATCATTATTCAAGATGTATTCAAGGTGTAAATTCTTCCAGAAGAGAAAGGTAATTCAGGATAATCGAGCTATAGAAGAAGCTATTAGAAAGATGGATTATTTGTTGTAATATTTAAAAAAAATCCAAATTATGTAATAAATGAAAATAGAAAATCAAAATGAATCAAAATGCTTTCAACATTGTGTTAAATAACATTGTAAAATAATATTATCCAATGTGGAAATTTGATAATTTAATTAAAATGTTCATAATGCAGATGTTAAAAAAATTTGTTATTTTTTATTAATTAGATATTTTTAATAATATAAAATGTGATGAAATCCATAATATCATTAATAAAATCTAATCATTAATAATAATACACACAGAAAGTATTTCTCTTAATTGTTTTAAAATCTACTAATAGAAATAAAACAAATGATAAAAAAATATATTTTATTATATTTTAACAAAAATTTAAATGGAGATCTAAATATTCTTATAGAAATGACTTGTACGCGGAGGTGCAAAGAAAAATCACCATGCTTTTTCTTGGGGGTTATGAAAAGACCGTATTTTCGAATTCCGTCTATCAAACGTTCGCGTAAGCATTCAGAAGTACACATTCGTCCCTATTACAGTTATAGTATGCGAGCATCTCTATGCTTTATCGAGTATCATTCTTGAAATATTTGCATACACTTATATAGATTTCCAGGATTTCATCGAGGAGTATTCACTCATAGATTCTATGCTGGATTTTCAATGATGGCAGATTGTGGAAGCATCTGTGGGCAGAATTGCTAGATCGTGGGACGTGGGATTTCCCACCATCTAACGCGGGATCTACCGCTATATGTCGCCTGCACATGTGCACATGTGCCACGATCTGGCAGCTGTGTCTGTGGGTGCTTTTTGATGTCCGCGCTCTTCTCTCTCTCTCTCTCTCTCTCTCTCTCTCTCTCTCTCTCTCTCTCTGTTGGCGTTGCGAAAGCAAAAATAACAGTGTTCTCTCGTTAACTATAAAAACTGACGTAAGAATGTTTCATACTCAATATTTTATAAGTTCTCTCCATTTTCGAGCAGATAACATTAAACTAAACTTATCATAATAAAAAATGTCCTATAGTAATTTTTTTTTATTGACATCCATTTGACTTACTACTTCTTGCTTTTTTATTTTTTATCAAAAAATTTATTCAACACAAAATTGTTGAATACAATTTATCAATATTCTAAAATGTTTTTTTTTTATGATTTGTTTGTCATAACGCTATAAAAAACAAGTTTCATCTGATTTTTGAGAGCATGGAGGAAAAAAGTCGTTACTGCAAGAAAAATCTGAAATCCTAAAAAATGAAATCTTAAAAAGTTGCATCGTTTGCAACTGCTCCGAAAGAACTGCAACGTTCACGGTTAAGTGAGACGACCTGCTAATTCCATATGAAAATTTTTCTTGTTAAAGTCTTAAAGTGGCTTGCTTGAGCGATATATATTCGTACGATATATATATATATATATATATATATATATATATATATATATATATATATATATCTTTATATTACAGAAGTCAATTACGTTCTTTTTAATGCAGGAGTGTCGAAATGGGGAGAATGCACTTGTTTCGTTAAGTTCAAAGATAATACGAGTTTTTGTGGAAATAGTAAAACTCATTAGAGGTTACAAAAAATAAAAATGAATGAAATATGATTTCTTATCAATAAAATATTTTATTATAATTATGAGGATGAAGAGAATTTTCTGGCTTTTAAAATCTTCCAATTAATCACCGCTGACTATCCAGTTTCTTTTGCCATTTTTTATTTAATTTTTACCATTAACGCACAATTATTATGCAAGAGTCAAATTCCAGAATCAGAGTGGAAACAAAGATATACTACCTTTTTTTACTGCAGAAATGTTTTGTATAAAGATAATATGTATATAGCAAAGAAAATTTTTATCTGTTGCCTGTGGATTTAAGTTAACACAAGTGATATCGATCAGAAGTGCGAATGTCGATGGTGCGCGATAATTGAACATCTTACTATTCGTTTAAATAATATAATCATCATTGTAAAACAACAGTGCTGCTGCTATAACACGGTGTATGACGTAAAAACTGAATTTGTATAAACACGATGTACAATGTAAAAATTGACGTTAGCGACGTCATTAACGTGAATCGGAAGACGCGGAGAGAAGCTGCGCATCAGGTCATGATTTCGGAAATTATTTGATCGGTTGGGACACGATGATCATTATCACGTACGTTTATGGGGACCGAAATGACGAATTAATCGCCACTTTGGATTGCATTTCAATCATATCAACAATATTCATCGTGGTTTTGATGTATTATGAACATTAACGATGCGGATGTAATCACAAATCCTAATTTGTCAGCAAATTAGCTTGAAAACTCATTGCGCGTTGGAGCGCACGTATGAAGAACACATAGTGATATGTGCATAAATGTCTATTGTCGTTTATATATTTGTCATTTATAGATTCAAATGATCGAAATATTTGAAAATGCTATTCTAGAATCACACAATCTACGTCAATCTATGACTATTTCTATCTATGATTAATACGTCGAGTGAATTTTTCTATCGTTCCACTGCACATGTCATTGCTCTCATTGAATAGCGACTGGGAAAAATAAATAAATTAGATGCACAATTGCTTTCAATCGGAGTTAGCAGAGCATCACTCTATCAACATACCATTAGAGGAGCTCGGTTATCTATGTAGTAACTGTGTATCTGGAGCGAAATCGAATTCTATTATAAGCATGTCGAATATTTATCGAGTGTACTAAAAATATTCGATCGAAAATGTGAAAAGAAAAACAGACAGGGCGCAATGATTTTTCACTTATGGAAACGGCCAGCCACTGGCCTCGAACTATTTTCCTATCGCTTTCTCATGCTTCCTGCAAACCGCTGTTAGTCACTCGTGAGAAAAACCGACGAGCGCGGAGATTTACCGCCGTCATCTACCGCCGTTGGAGAGATTGAACAAATTCCTTTATGAATTCACGAATTTTAATAGGAATTTAGATTACACAGAAGTCATAGGAGAAACCTGTGTGTGTGTGTGT
>JANQDE010000069.1:928594-949413 GCA_037157785.1 Cephalotes varians
CGCAATTATCTTTTTCTGTAGCAATACGACGCTCGGTTAGCTCTCTATCAGCTTTTTCACTTTTGAGAAGAATTACTCTTTTACGCAATCTTAAAATTATTCTTTCCTGTAAACGCTTCACTTTCTTTTACATTATTTCAACAATAACTGTAATCTGTTTTTCTAATCAATACAAATATTATTATAAATTATTATTATCTCTTGGCAAGATTTTTTTTTTCTGCATCTTACACGGCTAGTTAGTGAAACATTAAATTTGCTACGGCGGAAGTTGCATGTCTCGGTCACTTAGTTTAGCTAATGCCGATCATCGTAAAATATTCGATTGGACCATTGATAGAGGATCACAACATTATATCTAATCTTGCGCGTGACTAATTTCAAAAACATATGCAAATTTTATCCTTGAAATACCAGTTTCCACAAAAAGTGCGCAGAGTATGACGAAAATATATTGTAAATTTGTATACTAATCAATAGCGTCCTTATGCTTGTCATTGCTCAGAAATTTTTTATACTCTAGTCTTTTTCTCTTTGCATATAATAATGCTTGTATTAGCCTGTACAAAAAATTCTCACACCGTCCGACACAATCGACGTTTGATTATTCCACTTTCAAGTGTTCATTCGCTAATTTTACTGAATATTTAAACCTTAAAACTCCTATGTAATTCTTCTTTTATAAGGAAAATTATATTGATAAATTTACGTAAGGCACGTTAAACATTTCTCTTCGAATCTTTTCTTCTACTCTCTGAGAATACATAAATATTATAGTGATAATAGTAAAATATATCCATATTTACATAACACTTTGATAGAATCAAAAGCATGTTTGAAATGTTACTGGACATATTATTGATTAGACGCCCGATAATTCTTTCGACATCAAAAAGGTGGATGCTAGACAAAATGTAACCGTGCAAAATGTGACCGACATCAGTCAAGTTATCTGCATACATTGAAAGCCATGACATAACATTGCTACAAGTGTGCAATATAGCAATCGCACCCGCTGTGGCAGATGTAATCAATAATTTATTCTCTCTCAGCTGGCCGAGTCACGTCCGAATATCAAATATATGCTTAGTCAAAGCCAAATCCCAATTTGATTATCGCTGTTAAATACACTTGATTCATCCGAAATCACACGATCTTCGACGAAAAAGAATCTTTCATAACTTTCATAAAATCATAAGCAATGATATTTTTTCTTTGGATCAATGATTTATGCTCAGAGTTTATGAAAGTTTAAGAAATTAAAATTTAAATAACCGATACTTTTTCACGTGTAATAAACGTCTCTTAAACATTCGAAACTACATTATTTTAATTTGATTGCTATATAAAGATAATGTTTCTCTTAGAGATGCATGATTAAAACAAGTGCTATTTAGTGCGGATTATTAAATTGTTTAACTACTACTTAGTTATTGTATTTATTATTCTAAACACACACACACACACACACACACAAAACATAGAAAAGAAAATTGACTTATTTATAGTAATTTTCTTCTTGTTATTCATTGCTTTATTCGTTAACAAATCGTGAAAAAATTCTTTTGCGAAAGATTTCTAAATACATGTTAAAACACGAATTTCGATTGTTGTCTAATTTACAACGGCAAAACACGATATTTTTTATTACTGTAAACAAAAGTAGGCAAATTGGTAAAGAATCATGTCTATCAGAATAATGATGCGAAGAACTTGACGTTACATGCTCCAGTGAAAGCATAAAAAAGAGAAGACTTGTATGATTACGTCATACAATCTAGTTAGTTTTACACTTCTCGTATAAAATATACATACACACGTTTGTGGATGTGTCGAAAATTTCTCGATCTTCACATGTCAGTGCCAATGTCATGAACAGTCGGCACGACTGGCTGTAAAAGAAGTACTAAACAAAGTGACTGTGAGTGGGTAGTCCATCGCAGCTCCAAAATTGACTCTAGTCATACTCGTCTATATAACGCTAAAAGATAATGGGCATTGAGAATTGAGCTTATGACAAACCATCGCGAACGAACTTTATAATTAATACAGCCAGAAAGATTTTTAACGAAGCGGAGTTCACACTCGCGTCTATTATTTATAACGTTAAATATAGTTGTCATTTATAATTATGAGCAATTACATTAAATTTGTATATGTATGATATTATTTTATATTTATAACATATTTTATATTGTAAATGACACATTGCTTACAAAATTGATTATCTTTTTAAAAAATAAAATAGGTTGTAGAACAAAGAATAAATACAATTGATATTTAATTAAGTCTATGTTAAAATAGTTCTATAAGTTATTAGTCAATTTTTTATAACATTCAAGCGATAATATTATTCGCATCTGCTCATCAATCAATTTTGTAATATCAATTTATCAATCATAGAAATTTTATCTCAAGCGAATTTTATATCAACTGAGAAAAAACTTGATTAAGCAATTTAACATTATTAAATAATACTTAAACAAACATACCATCTATTTTGTATTAAATTATATTTTTAATGTACAGTTGTTTTACATATAATTGTAAAGTATACATAAAATCATTTTTATTATTAGCACATTATTAGTAGATTATTAGCACATCGAGAGAGAGAGAGAGAGAGAGGGAGAGAGAGAGAGAGAGAGAGAGAGAGAGAGAGAGAGAGTGAGTGAGTGAGTGAGAGAGAGTGAGAGAGAGAGAGAGTGAGAGAGAGTGAGAGAGGATACAGCTCGTAAATACAAACGTGTGCTTCTTCCCCATCTTTTTCTTTTTTGTCATTTGCGAACATAACGTCGACATGTACGCAAGTCTTAAGTTTCCGACTTATACAAATTTTATTACAAACGGAATTCAACGAAACTACTTACATTATAAATCTGCACTATTTTATTCTACTGAATTTTATCATCACGACTACATCATAATATATTTTAAATTTGACTATCGATTGGTTGTTACAAAGCTGTTCTCACCGACAAATGAGGAAAGCTGCTCTCTACTATCGAATTCTGTAATATAGAATTTCTATTTTAAATTTCTGACACACTGAAACGTTCTGACAATTATGTTTAACCCTCCGAGGTCACACTGGGTGTGACCCGAATCTCAACTTTGCTCGTAAATATCTTGCGAGCAATTTGAAAATTGGCGGGTATGATGCCCTTTTTTTAACGGTACAATAAGATACAAATTTTTTCTTTATTTAGCTTTATTTTAAGAACATAATTGTAAATTTTTAGCAAAAAATAAAATTAAAAATAAAAAATAAAAAAAAGAATTTTTTTGTAAATTTTTTACACAATTTTTTCGCAAATTTTTTTAATATGTTAATAATTTCTAAGGCACTTGTTTTTTTATAGCAATCGATTTAACAATGTCACAAATGCATTCGAGAATTTTTTTCAAGATGATCGGTGGATAAATGATCAAATGGCGAACGATCAAAGTTCGTCTCGGGTCACATTGACCCAGAGTGATCTCCTTGTTTGAAAAAATAGGTGTGACCTCGGAGGGTTAAGTCTTAACACTTCATATATTCTAATAACCGAGGTAAGTTTATTTTACGTATTAAAAGACCCATTGTAATAAGAACTGCAACAGCAATGCCCATATTGCATTTTTATATTACGATATTATGTCTCTTTGTGTTCTCTTCTTTTTTCTTTATAATTTTTTATGTATTTATTTATTTATTCGTACTGAAGAAGACTACGTGATAGAGTCGAAACGTATACATTGATTTTTAAATTTATTATTTTTATTATTTTTGAACCACCTATTTATGTTAATAAACTATTCGACCTCTAAAAATAACAACTTTATGCTCGTTCATTGGCCTTATCTTTTCTTTATTGTTTAGCATAATACGAGTTGTAATTTAATTATTAATTATTTTTTATTTATTTTTCTCTTTTTTCTAGAACAAATTTCGAACATTATAAAATTATATTGTTATTTTATGAGTTTTCAAATACAATTGAGAGGCAAATATGGTCGATTCATTTGCTGATAATTAATTTAACAGAAAATTTAATTAACAGATTTTTCGTCACATTCCAAATAATATGCGCGTTGCCTATTATACAAGTTTTTCTCCGTGCTTGAATAGCTCGCGGCATCGCGGCATTTGCGAAATAGTCATTTTATTATAATGAAATCGACGATTTATTGAGCAATTATTCGTCTGACATTGCGTGGGCAGATGATACCAACTTCTGTTCGTTTAGATAGGAACCACATCCCGGATGTTAGAATGATAACATCTCTTCCCCCGCATTTCCTCGTACTTATTATGCATCCTCATCTAAAACTGATGAAATTACGCGTCCTTTGCGTATTGAAGCTAACACGCTATGAAGCACAAAACTCCTTTTCTCGCTAAACATGATAAAGTAAACATCATTTATTTATGTTATTATTTGATGGCATATAAAAATAATAACATAAGAAGAAGAAGAATATAATTTCTCTACTATTTATTGTATCAATTTATAAAATTCTTAAATTATTATATTGTTTTTTTAGCTTGACGATTCTGTAAAAATTTTAATATTAAAAAACACGAAACTTCAAGTTTTTTCATCTGTTACTTGCTTCGAGAAAACTGAAGTGTAAATAGATAAGATTAGTTCGAGGTGATCGACTTTAAAAATTGTCAAACATGCGCTTTAATTTTCAATCGTGCCAATGATTTCAAATGGTTGGCTAGAAATCGATGTAAATCAAGCTGATTGAACGCTTCAACATCAGATTCTTCTTGTTTGGAATCTTAAGGATAATTTCTGAGAATCAAATTAGACACATCGTTCTGATTTAAATGCAAATTCTCTGCCAGTTGAGAATGTTACGTCTAGTTTCGTTCTATCGTTTCCATTGTTCCATTGTTTTCTATCATTTATGGCATTGCTTTTTATTTTTACAGTGGCGGATAATAACGTTAAATTTTGCAAGCAATAAAACAATAAAAAAAAAATTTTTGAAATATCTACATACATAAAGAATTTTTAATCATTAAAAAATTTAACTTTTTTCTCGTTTTTTGCCTTAACAAATATTAAATTAAGAGCATCGCGTAATTTTATAGAAAGTCTGTTAATCATAAAATCGATTTTACAGTCAGTTATTTGTTAATGATTTGTCACAATTTTCTTGAAGATATATTTACTATATCGCAGATGTGATAAGCAAATAAAATGTTTGAATAAACACTCATTGATTTTATATTCTCTATTTCATCATTTCATATTATGTAACGTAATTTTGAGCTGGCAGGCGAATCAATATGTATCATCATTGATCGACTCATGTATAATTATTATCTGGAACAGTTTCAATGCCCGAATTAAATTCAAGAACTGTGTTTATTTTTGTGTACAGTAAGTAATACGATAATTGTTCGAAATATTTAAAAAATTATTTAGTACATATAAATAATTGTATAAGTGTCTCTTACTTTTTTTAAATAGAACAACACAATTTGATTTGAAAAGACAAGTCTGTCGATAAGTATACAAGATGAGTGGATCAGCGAGTTTGCAAGCTTATTCCGATTTAAATGGCCAAATGTATAGACAGATTGTTGCGTTTACAAATGCTAGCGTGTCGTAATATTAAATATTTTTGTAATGACGGATATACGTTTATAGATTTTACTTCAAATATACATATATTACCGTTAAAATTATTTTTGACATGTATCAAATTTTAACATGTTTACTTGTTAAATCAAAGAAAATAAATATTATCCGTAGAAATAGATATTCATAACAATATCATGACTTATAATTATGATGCAGTAATTTTGTCACGCACATTTGTTATCTTTCTCTACATGTCACAAAAGTTTATAAAATTTCGTAAAATTTTATGAGCTGTTTCTTTCAAGTTTCTTTAAGTTCTGACTGATATATGAAAAAAACACATATTCATTAACTTAGAACTGTAGGACGTGAAATAGAAAATGTTTTTGTTACAAATATCTAAAACGTATTATTTGTCGTTTTGAGAATAAACAAACTTATATATGCAATTGCTCCAATTGTAAATAGTGAATTGCATTAATAAACATTACTGTATCTCAATAACAGTGAATTTGCGGATATATGATGATTGATATGAACTTTTTTACATTAGTTTGATGTGAGGATTATATATAATATATAATATAATATATAATATAATATAATATAATTGTCCCATTTGATATACCTTATGTCTTATAGTTATATAAAATTATATTTTATTTTGATTGTGTATAAAGAATAAGTATATGTTTATTTATAGAAACTAACATTTTTCACAAAATTTTTTACTTAACATAAATAATTAAAAATTGTACATATTTAGTATAAAAATATTATTTTAATCTTTTAACGCGCACGTCTATCTGTTCGATAAAAGAAATTAAAAGTTTTATGTCTCGATAAACATCTGTGCTGATCCTTTGAGAATGAAAGAATTCAAAATGGGCAAGAGCAAAGAAATGGTTAATGCAGAAGCGTCTGGCTATACATTTTGAAAGAGCGGGAACAACAGGCTTGGTCGACCGACTGTGAATTCGTCAGTATACTACTCACCACTACTAGTTCAAGTTCCACTCAATTAGTCCATAGTAGAGACAAAGGGACTGCCGACAGTATTAGTCACATTTAGATTTTCTTTATGTTCCAATTCTCATCCGGTTCAAAGATATTGGTCGCCTGACATACTAATCGCAAAACACGACGTTTCTTTTTTATTTCAGTAATCTTGATTTTTGTGAAGTTTTGTACATATGGTGAGTTTTATGTGTAATTTATTATAAATCTTGTAATTCTTTGTCCTTTAACGGTAAATAGAATAATGTATAATTAAAATGCAAACATTAAAATATGAGCAATGTATTAATTAATGTATTCTTCTTGAATACTTCGCTTAATGAAAAGACAAAAATATTGTTAACATTCACAAAATTGAGAGACAAACGATTAAAAAATACTCAAAGAAAGAATCTTGAAGTATGATTTTATACTACAGATATTTATATTATATTTACCGTCTTGTCAATACACCTCTTAATTATCTGAAATTTTCTTTTAGAAGTGTAGTGTTACACGCGCGCGCGCGCTGTGTGTGTGTGGCTATATATAGCTGTAGCAGATTTCAACTTTTTTCGCAGCAGGCACAAAGTAATTGTAACGCTAATAAGCGAGAAGCATCGTCATTCACGACGACGATGTTCGCGATGTCATTCATGAGATTCAGATCTTTTTTTTAAGCATCTCGGGGCAACACATCTACCATATAACGGGTGAAAAATATTGGATCATGTAAGGCTCGCTCTCTCCTCGAAACGGTAAAGTTAGACCAATATATATAATGGAATTTTGTCGCGTGGTTTCCTACGAAGAGGCTATTCGATGCAGGTCACCTGAAACTGATAGTTCTGAGGCAATTTGTTTTTCTTCTCCAACCAGATTTTTACGAACCGTAACCAACAAAGAGCTCGTTTTTCTTATATTCGTGCCGGCGTGAAACTGGCCATTCCTTCGAAGACAGTGAACGATGTTATCTGCAATTCTGTACAGTTGCCTCCTTTGCGCTTCACACAAATACAAATGATTTCTTCTGAAAAACATTACTCATTAAAAACATTACTTATTACTTTTTCCATTTTTAAATTTTCGTGATCAGAAATATTTATTTAAGTAATTATTAGTTCCTACTATAAAATTGTTTAATTGTAAAAAAATTGAACATATACATTAATTTTTAATTTACATATTTTATTACATTTTTTTAAATATATTCTAAATTTTAGCAGAAAAAAATATCAATCTTACTTGACTTTACATAATTTTACGACTATCATTTAGCAGATACAGCAAAAATTCCAATTTTTCTTATGATAAAGAAGAATCGAGTCGTTGCTCATTCAATTATTCGAAGGAGCAATAGAGGGATAGTAAAGATACCATACTCTTGAAAGAGTTAAAGAAAGCGGTTTTTGTGCGAAAAATTGGCTACGTTATTTATCATTGAAAATTTACACTCGCCGCAACCTCGGGCATCGAACGGAAAACTTGAAAGGGCTTTTAAGAAAAAATTTGGACGCAATCATAACTGTACTGAAAAATGCCGAAGAGTTGTGGAAAGATGTGATCCAACTTTAGATAATGAATTGCTAGCGGAATGAATAGAAGAGGAGCACGAAGAAGGACCATGCTGAAAGTTGGACTGGAAGTTCGCTAGACAGAAGAAGAAAACAAAATTCGAGGAGGCAAAGATATAAGCGATTTATGCGTGTGTTTTCGTACAAAAAGAATAGAGAGAAAAGGAAAAAGATAAAGAGGATGTGAAAACAGTAAGAAGACACATCTTGATATCGAACATCTACGAAATGTGTAAGTCTTTTTGCAGCCGAGAATGACGAACTTTTCTCGCTAACAATATTATTCAAGAGTTCTCATTTTATTTCTTGAAATCACTTAGACATCGCAGAATGAAAACTTTACATTTATGAAATTTGCGAGCGTTATTATCCTTTCGATTTAGTTTGGACCGTGAGAGTCTTGACAAAGTTGCAATTTACAAAATGAAGCGGGAATACGACAATTATATTTTGATATACGACAATTATGTTGTGATATGTATTGTATGTCAGATATAACGCAATCAAGTTTAATTTTTAAGTTAAATGATATTTTTCAATATATTTTCTATCTTTTTTGTTATTTATATATATAGGAATTAGTAGTATCGCTGCAGGGAAAAATGGTAAAATACACAGTACAGATATGGTCGTTTTTGTGTTGGCGATATAGAATATCGTTTCCTTTGTTTTGTCCTGCGAACGAGAGAGAGAATTTTTCCCATCTTATTCTCCTTTTTCTTTTTTTTTTCTCGAATTAAAGATGAGCAGCATTTCGTGCGACTCTACATGCTATGCTCGCAAATTACAATAACGATGATAATTAGCACACAAGCGCGAATTATACTTACAATTAATTATTTTCATCCAATTATTTAATAAGTTGAGTATTTAATAATCCTGAGAGCGCTTGAAACAAATCTAGGAAAAAAATTAAGGCGATTGAGGACTGGGAATGGCATTTTAATGATATTTAAATTCATCGATATAACAATAAATATTAAAATAGCAAAAGTAATGAATGCAATATGGTTACATCCTTTATGCTAAATTGCTAAGACGTTTAATGTTAAGGAAGCATAAATTATACTAATTGGTGTATGCGATGGCATATTCGATGGATCTCGCTCCCAATGATTCCTCGAAAGCTCTACGGTCACGGATTACAATGGGAAAACTCAAGAGGTTTACTATTACTATTAGCTCGTGGTGAAATCCATAATCAATTCTTTTATTTTTCTAATTTGGCTTAATGACGAACCGCGCGCGATTTTTTGGCCGATTTGTTGCAATCATTATAGGATTAGATACGCATTCCGCGCGCCGCATGATTAATTACGGCTGATGTGACCAGGTCAGCACCTGGCTCGTAAGTCACGATCACTTTCTCATCAACGTGAACTTTGTACCTGCAGCTAAAGTAAGAATCGAACTCTCTATAACCTCTCGAGAGTACTGTTAGCGTGCCTGAATGAACTCGAATCTACGGAAATTCGCTATCGCGAATGCGTAGAGTGCGAACTAATGATGTGCACGTGCACCGCGTGTGCATATGTAAATACTATATTTCATTAATAAGACACAATTAAATATGACTCTCATCATCTCAATATAATATCTTAATAATGTATTAAATAACGTATAAATTAGTTTTTTTTTTCGCCAAAGTTAACTAATAAAGTTTAACTTATAAATATTGTGCATATGATTAATAATATGATTTTTATTATATTATATTTCCTTTAATTCATTTGAAACATTGATTTGAAACATTTAGGACATTAATTATTCCAGCCATCATCAAGCATTTCAGCAGCGATAAAAATGTAAATTTCGTTATTGCTGATTAATCGTTCAAAAAAGAAATATGCGATAAAATTTTATTTAATACGATATCTTTTATTCGGTTGTTTATCACACGTTTGTCGGGTTTCAATTAATTGCGATAAAATTGCAGTGAGGCATTATATCGGTACTCTGATTGATCACGATTGCATTTGAAGATCAATTCACTCGGGACATAATCCCATTTCGATACTGACCTCAATTACACTCCGGGGAGGCGATCTTATGAGATTCCTAATGCGATCATATCACAAAGGGATTAAGCTTACATCAAGCAAGTGGATTTCTCGAACACAAGTATCGCCTCTGTTGTTTCCAACAGAATTTGCTACCAATAATAGGCCCAACAGAATAGCAATTATTATCTGCTTCTAATCACTCACGCGAATGTGATAAATCAAACATAAAACGATAAATTAGCCGTAAATTTAATGAATGAATTTAAATTCTATTAAAAAAAGCTGCTAAAAAAGCTACTAAAAAGAGATAATTTTTTTTTAAAAGAATGCCAATATGACCGATTTTTCAAAAGTCAAATTGCAAAAATTATTACTAATTACTATTTGATGCAATAATTAATATCAGGTTTATATATTATTGGATAATTTAGGACAAATTTTTCAATTTGTATACTTCTTAAACATTTTTAACATTTTAACATAATCAATTAACATAATCAGTAAACTTTTAACACAATGGAGTATCCATAAATTATGAAATATTATATTGTGCGATACATTTAAGAAATCGTTATCGCTCCATTCAACAATTGTACAAATTCAAAGAATTACTGAATATATATGCGAGTAATTTTTCATCATAAACTTTCAGAACAGACTTTACACGCGTGTGTATTATTAATGGCGACATTGGAATAAATTAAAAATAATAAGTTAAAGTTAAAAATATTCGCGCAATGATATTAGTTGCAAAACAACTTTGTTCTTTTTTTGATCAGTGCATAAAGAGTTCTCATCGCGACGTTATGAGAGGTTGTATCTCCGATCATCGACAGCAGACAGCACTGGCACGTTCCCAAGAATCAGCCTCGAAGTGTTCAATCGAATAATTGGCTAATATTGAGGTTCACACTTTTTTTCGCCAACGAATGAGATAACTATCTTTGCGGCGGGTTTCGTCCGCGATCCCTTCGCAATCACATACCGTGTTACTGGATACTTAACTGTAGTATACGTAACAAAAGGATTACAATGCATTTATAGCGTAAGTCGTTGCCGCTCGGAGATTGTTATGCACAAATACCAGAATATCACAAAAAATCAACATCTTTTGTACAGAACAAAAACGGTACTCTGTTATTCTACATTTATTTATTATATAAATGTATAAATTTGAAGCAATATATGTTTTTGCATAAAATATCATTTTTCAAGAGATTATGAAAAAAATATTAAGTTAACGAGTATCAGCACAGATTTGTCTTAATAAAGTATGAATAATCACATTATCATTATTCATACAATGCATTTATGTAAGTATATGATTTGTTAGATATTTATAAAAAGTCTAACTCTCCGATAATTAACATGGTATGAATTTTGATCCATTTTTCCGGAAAATAGTCTAGTTCGTTTATATTCCCGGTAAATTTTAACGGAGCTCGAGCGCGCATTAAAAGAAATCGACGGCAGAGCTTTCATATTACGTCACGGCAGCATGACGGCGTGCTAAATTAATTGCGACAGCTTAAACACTTTGAGATCTTAATCTAAATCTATGAAAATCTGTCTCAGCGCTTGTAAATTAAAAAAAACGAGACGATCCATATCAAATTTTTTTCGTATCATAACTGGCATTATAGATGCCATTACTCCGCTTCGCTGTTGTTATACAAAATTGAAAACTTTAATTAGTACATTTTTAATAGCTAAAATGATTATTTTATTTTACTTGTAAAAATTTTTATTATTATAATCATTAAAAATATGTTAATATCTTTAGTACATATAATTCGTAATTCAAAAAATCTCTAAACTTTATTTATTCCAACTTTAATTTCATATTTCTACAGCCATATTTCTAATTTTCCTATTCTTAACAGAGCTCAACAATCGTTTTGTCGAGAGATCGAACATTACGTTAGTAATATCTTTGTGAGGAACGTGAGGTATCTACTATGCAATCGATGGAAAGCATTTCACGAAGATATGATTACAGTCTATCTGTGCACACTGCAATGCCCATAGTAATCACGCTCGATTGCGAAGTGCCGATAGTTCGCTTAAAAAAAACGATCGATTTCTCATATTCGCCTTAAATTATATGATCCGCTATCTACGTGTAAATTACTCTCATTACGTGACGCACGTGCATAAGATAGGATATGATAAAAAAGCGATTTTGTTTTTGCAGCGGAAACCAAGTACATTATAAACTACATTATGAGATCCATTTTTTACAACTTATGTAATGCCGTACGCACAAATAATCTATTTTGTTAATTCGAATGTATAAATAACGTAATGTTACAATGATACTCTCTAAATAGGAATCAGTGTATTATTCACTGATTTGCAATGCTATACGTATAATTGTGATTATTAGTGAGTATTCACTGTTTCTCAGCGATTTTGATTAAGAGGGGAGTACTTTCACTAATCAGAATCAGTATTATCAATGAGAGACAGTGCATATATCACTGATTGATATAGTTATAAGTATAGCACTGAAATCAGTGAAATTTCACTGATTTCGATTTAGAGAGTAGCATTATTGACGCAAAATCATAAATTATTCCTTAATAAGGCAAAAATTCAAAAATCGTGAATTTTTCGCGTAATTTCTTTTCTTGGCGTAACCGTTCAAATAGTTTACAGTTGGGTAATTAATGAAAAATTATTTGTTTTTCTAAAGAATCGCGATTGTACGCTCTTGCCGGAAGTTCGCATCTATCACAACGACGTGGATATAACAGAAAGGTGGTACAACTGCCGAGGATGATGCATCATCGGAATTCTTTACGATCGTGCAAAAAAGTTCGAATATATAGATACAATATAAATTCTATAATATCTACGTTTGCATACTCAATTCTTTGCTTTCCGTCGTTTTCCTGTATTGAAAAATAATGCATTAATCGCCAACGCCCGCGTCGGACAACATTTGTTAAACAAACGACGGAATTCGCGTGAACCGAGCAATACGCGAGAGGCCAAAAATGTTAAATAATCTTCCCCTGCGATTACTTCTGTGAAATTTATGGAATAAATTTCTCATAAACTTATCTCATATTATATCGTTTCAACTATCGAACAACTATGCAAAGTTGCTTTTATTTGGATTTATATGGATTATTCATCGTAAAATGTATGCGTTGACAAAAGTTCCACACATGAAAATGTATGATATACATGATACATTGTTGCAATATTGTATCGCAATAAATAACAAAATACTGTTCAGCTGTTGCGGTATCTATTAGTTTGATTTATGTGTGTGATATAATATCTACGGTAAAATATTGTATAATTACGAATAAATAATAATTATCAATATAGATATATGTTTCTCATTGTATACAATTTTAATACAATATTTTGGTATAATTATCTATATATTAAAATATATTATAACTTATCTTGACGTAAAATAATTTTAAAAAATTATTTTACATTGTAAAATAATTTTACATTGTAAAATTATTTTACATTGTAAAATAATGATAATGTTTTTATAATAAATGGATTAATGTTATGTGCTCTATATATAACGTGTTCAATGCATAGACAGCTATCATTGTCAAGATAAGTTATAATATATTTTAATATATAGATAATTATACCAAAATATTGTATTAAAATTGTATACAATGAGAAACATATATCTATATTGATAATTATTATTTATTCGTAATTATACAATATTTTACCGTAGATATTATATCACACACATAAATCAAACTAATAGATACCGCAACAGCTGAACAGTATTTTGTTATTTATTGCGATACAATATTGCAACAATGTATCATGTATATCATACATTTTCATGTGTGGAACTTTTGTCAACGCATACATTTTACGATGAATAATCCATATAAATCCAAATAAAAGCAACTTTGCATAGTTGTTCGATAGTTGAAACGATATAATATGAGATAAGTTTATGAGAAATTTATTCCATAAATTTCACGTACAAACTGTAGAATCACGATCCTCGAGACAAAAGTTCGAGCGAGATGTTCTCAAGTGCACATCATTAGGTCATTACACAAGTGTAATGGAAATCAATAATTAATTGATCCGGTGTGAGTACGCGATTCTTTCGTCAGGAAGAATGCTAATCGACTTTTGAATATTTATAATTAACGAATTAGTAGCGTGTTGTAGCTCATATAATCTCGGATTGAAAAACATTCCGAAATAATGTGTCCAAAATAATCTCTTAATCTTAGTGTTCGATTCTTCAAAAAACATTTTTTTTTTTAATTTGATATCTTAGAAAGAATTTGTAGTTCTCATAATTAAGCAATTCATAATAAGAAAGAAAATCAGAATGTTTATAACAAATATATAAATTTAAATTGATTTTACATGAAATATTTATACGTAATTTGGTATAATTAAGCAAAATAAATTAAAATAATTAATAGGCGTAAAATAACCGTAAAAACATCAATCATTTGATTTGAATACATATGAGTTTATGGAGATATTGGAGAGAGTTGAGTGAAGAGTAGATATTGATGAAAACTACAAATTCTTTCTAAAGTACCAAAGTTAAAAAAAAAATGTTTTTTGAAGAATCGAACACTGAGATTAAGAGATTATTTTAGACACATTCGAAAGAATCGCGTACGTAACATTTTGACTGACGCTATCGAACGTTCGACCAATAGAAACCAATGGATTCACATAGTTAAATTTTTGACATTTTATAAAAAAATCCAAGTTGTGTATAAGGAGAGAAAAGACGATTTTGATTATCATATGTCGCATATACTGTGTGCCAGGTCGATGCATATTGCACTCTGATAGACCGTTGTTATTAATAACCGATAAACCAATTACAATGTTATTAAATTGCCGTTATCTGCAGACTGGTTGCGTACAAAAGGTCTATACTAGTTCCTTAGCCATAATCTGATATGGAAGCGTCCAAGGTACTCTTACTGTTGCTTTTTTATCACTTTTAGCGACACTACAAGTATATACCATTCTAGATAATAATTAGCTCGTTGTTTAACCAGAAAAATGCGCCTTATGCCTGAATTCCATGGATATACATTTATATTTCGCATTTTATGAGCACGTTAGCCTTTTCGTCCTTCATATCTTTAATCTCAAAACAAACATTTTTATAATGTAAAATATTCTGCTCATAACATTAGCAATCGTCATTTTTACATGATTATTATCTGTGTTTTCTTCAATTATTATTTATTTTAAAATAAAAATACAAACATTTATTATAATTATAAATCATAATATAGGCTGAAAAGGGAGCACATGCATGTTAATATTCCTTTATAAATATCATTAGAATATTTGATTTTAAACAAATATGATGGAAGAAAAATAACAAAATTGCACATTATGGATAATCAATTTGTAATTCCATTAGTAATTAACATAATATATATATAGGGTTATTAGTATAAATGCTCCATAACAATAAGCAACATCGTGAAACAGTGTGCAATCTTGGTCGCGATTAGATATTTGAATCTGCGCATACTTGAAGAGATATGGATGTTTAAAAAGTTTAAAGAACGCAATCATTGTAAGATGATCTGAATCGTGGGGAAATTCTCGTTAGAAAGGTTTCAAAGAACTTGCAGAACTTCATCTTGATTCATTTACATATGTAATAGATCGAGGATTTCAAATCTCATTTGACGTATCGAAAATCTAGCAATTAAATATTTTATATTTGCAACTATATGCTTAACTTAGCATAAAATAATTCGATAATGTACGTTGATTCTAATCCGTTAAGATTTTGATGTGATGATACGACAATTTTAGTGTTTTGCTATGTTTTTTATACGTCTCGAGATGATCTTACACGTCGTAAGATAACGTTAAATTTGCGTTTTATCTTTATCTAAGAATAATTATCGTCTCGAACTACTTACATATCGACATTTTTCAAGTTTGAAAGTTACAAAGAGAAGACATAAAAATCGAACAATCAGACTCATTAATAAATCCATTGCAACGGGTGTAAGAAAGTACACCGAGAAAACGAAATAGTTCTAATTTATTGTATATTTTTGACAACTCTGAAATTTAAATATCTAATTAGTTTTACAAAGTAATAAGAACGAAAGTATATTAAATATCATAAAATATAATCACAGTAACAATATACGTGAATTATTAATTGATAGTGAAATAGTCAAATCAATTATAATTACACAATTATATAGACTACGTACAAATAAGATATGACAATTACATTTTTCTAGTTTAGCTAAATATATATATTTTTTTAATGGAGTATAATGTAAGCAATACATGTACGCGTCCTAAATTAAATAGAGGCGGCGAGATCATATTCTCATAAATAAAAAACATACAGGATAAGATAAAAGAAGCAATATTATAAGACTTTTCATTCTAATAAAATGATTCTTTGAATGCAAGTACATTGGGTTTGAAGAAAATAAACAAGAGAGATATATCTCAGCAGTACAGTTTTTAGTTCTGTACAAAAATTAATTTTTTTAATCTTATAATTCTTGGAAGAGTTATATATATATAAAATGTATTAAAATATAATGAGACCTCTAAAATTTAGCTACTACATCTTCTTGCTGTTGCAACTTGTCTTTTTTTCCGTGTATATGTATCAATTTAATATTAACTATATTTTCTTAGCTCATATAACTCATTATTATTATTATAAACCTTATAATACATAATCGAAGTGCTATTTGTCCTCAAATTTCTAATTGTTGATATGACTTTTTTCTTTGAGTGTAGTGCAGTAAAAAATCATTGTCCTAGTTTGCCCTATATATATTATGTTAATATATGAAAATTTTCTTGATTTTTTCTTGATTTTTGATCCCTCTTACGGTCAATCAATTGGACTCATATTTTACTTTTTGGTGAAACTAAGGTCCTTGGATACCTTATTGGCGAAAACGGAGAGTTTGAAAAAATTAAGCTTTTAAAGTTTTTTCTGAGAAATCTTATAAACGGATGGACAAACGACCAAACGGACCAACACTATGAAATTATAAAGTAATAGTTTATTTATATACTTTGCACTATTTAATAAAAAAAACAATAATTAGTATATCGATTAGATTTGACGTACAAATTATTTATAAAATAATTCTTGCCTTTGTACTTTTCGTCACCAATTTGCATATTTCTGTAAACCGAATATTCTCTAAATATTATTAACATTCTCAGAGTTCATGAAAGAATTTCACAGAAGAAAAATTCTATAAACTGTATATTGCAATATGAAACTTTATACTGACAGAGCCACTTCTACAATACTAAATGAAAGAAGTTATTTTTGTAAACACAGAAGCATTTTCGAACTTAAATAGCTCGATTATCGAGCATTGGTAATTATATTAGAGCCACGCTATTGGCACTTCCGATTAGGTCTGCGATTAAATTATTTTCGCATGAACTCTCCTTTTAAAAAATGAAAAAAATAAAAATATTGAAAAAAAATTGAATTAATCGATGTTATTACTTTTATTGCGAAAAATATGCTTCGAGCATCACTACGTACGCATTTAATGGGCTGAAAATTGTATTCCAATTAAATATCTGATTATTCCTATATCTGTATATCTAGTTGCATGTTCCTGCTTTACGAAATTATTCTATTTAACATCTTTCTCGCAACTGAAACTATTAATAATTGCAATTATAATAATTGAAATCTTAAATCGCGATTCATACAATCTTTTCATTCGATTTATTTTTTTTCAAGAAAAGTAATTCACACAAATTGTCTTTTTATAATAATCCTTGACTAAAACATAATTATGATAAAAATATAACAATCATCCAAACAATCAGTCTTTTTTTCTATATTTTTGCTGTCACATTTTTATAAACCAAATTATAATTATTCTCTAGTTCCATCGATATAATAATTCGAAAATTGCTAACCAAATAAAAAATCCAGAAGTTAAAGTGTGTGATGTTCATACATCGAAATAAACAATAGATTTTCATAAACAATTAGAAAGTTGTTTGAGTCATTCTCAATATGTAGAATAATCGTTATATGTCGGCTTTAAACACGATGTGGTGAGAGCGCTCGTAATTACCGTCGCGTAAAATCGATATCGATAAAATCGATAAATCACTTTTCACGAGAATATTAGACCCGCTAGCCAATAACGTTTGTATATTGGAGCTCGCTCATTCCGGATAACGAGTTACTGGCAGTTTCGGGCATCGTTCCAAACTTGAATAACGACCAAAGAATTTACGCAATAACGCGTGCCAACGCACTGCAAAAACGCTCATTCAAGATTTTTGTCATCACTGTTGTCGACAAATTGCACTTGCTGCCAATTTACTTGCTGGCTGTCGCCAACACACATTCCTATTTTTTTGCACTAGCTTTCATGCTTCTGTTGACTATTACATAATCTATAGATTTTTCCTACTTTTAACACAAAAATAATTATAATTTACTGTTGATTTTTATTGTAACTCATGGCAGCAATAAAGTTGTTTGTTTTTATTATTAAATTTTTATTATTAACAAAATTCTATTCTATTAATAACTTCTCTCTGAAAGTTATTTACTTATAGTTAAAAAAGTTATTGCCTTGTACATTTTGTATATGTCTGTAATTGTAAGGTATTTCATACAAATTTCGAATAAATTATACTGTTTTATTATTTTGATATTCAATCGAATTATACGCATTTATGTAATGCTATGTAATGTACGCATAATAATGTACGCATAATGTACGCATAATAATGACGTAAAAAGTCACGGAACCACTTTATAGTAAAACTTATCTCGATGAAACTCGTTACTGTAACATTAATCTAGATTAAAATCTGTGCTAATAATTTTCATATATAGCATGATAATATAAGTGTTTCAATAATTTTGTGTAAAAAATTAAATTCTTGCATTATAATACACATTACAATACGCATTAATTTTATTTTTCCTTTTACACTTACATATACGTGTGTGCACGCGCTATGCACGTGCGTATGCATTTACTCCAAAAAATGTACATATCTAATAAAATTGTATAATATTAAAATTAAGTCAAAATATTATAAAAAATGATATATTTACACACACACACATACACACACACAATTTAAGATTCAGGATATTATCTAATATTTTAATATTTTATCATATACATTAAACTTATCGATAATAGCAACAAATACACATATTATATACTCTTACTAATATATATATATATATATATACTCTTACTAATCTTACATACTCTTATTGATATTTCTATGTAATAAATATAAGATACATATCATTAAACGTAATGTTTTTCTTTTCAGGTCGCTGGGAGTTTTAATATTTATTATATCAACACACGTGCATGATTCTATCGCAAAACATGTAAGTTTATTTATATATAAAACAAATAATATTTATTACACACACACACACACACACACACACACACACACACACACACACACACACGTATATATAAACAATGTTAAAAACTTCACAAAGATTATCTTGAAGACTAGAATAAAATCACGACAAGGGTCTTAACATGCTTGACGGAATTCCCTCAGGTTTTATTGCTCTCTTCGATGATGGTTCAGGTTTCAAGGCTTCTCAGTCTCTCGTGCAGATTATCTTGGCATTTTGTTCCTAGGAAATCCAAGACAATAGGGAACATAAAAATTCCGTAAACTATTACGATGTAACCAATAATTATGGATGGTCTTCGGTCTTAACCATAATCTGTATTTCTCATTCCAAACTTATTCATTAACCCATTATTTTATATTATGATAATTTCTCTCTCTCTCTCTCTCATATTATAAATAATATCTTTGAAATTATATAAATGTTATTCTATGATATAAAGACAGTAATATTTTGTATTCTCTTGATTTTATATAAATTTACTTGATTTTTTCTTCTTATTTTAGTATAAACTATAAATAAAACATTGATTTTTATGCAATTCCTGTATGTATCTCATTAAACGTTACTACTGAATGTTCCATTAATTTCTACAGTAAGTTTTTCTTAGTGTTTTAAATATAACAATTTAGATTAACAATTAGATTAAAAATCGATTAAATTTACTATCAGTGCATTGTTCTTTCTTACTACTTGGTTACTACATTACAATTTAACATAAGTTAAATTTTTTTTGCTTTTTTTCAACATATTGATATTTTACACAACGATTAAAAAAAAATATTTCAAGGACTTTTTAATTTATTTATTATTGATTTTTTATAAATATCTCTTTTTCTCATAATTTCATAATTGGATGCAATCTCTGATATTATTTTGATTATTGTCATTATTTCGATCATAAAATCTGCAAAGAAATAGTTTCGTAAGATCGAAAAGCTCGACAAAACTGAAAATATAATGGGAAATGAGATTAGGTCGGAGGTGGAAATTATAGCATCCCGACAACTTCTTTCAAGAAGAGAAATCATGTTAGAAAACATTCTTGTGATCCCTGGCAAATAAGAAAATAGAAGCATATAAGAAGAATGTAATTAAGAGAGATGAACTAGACCTACATGCAGTAATCTTATTGCATGTACATAGCTATATTGTGTTTCTATAATGGCCATTTTACCTGTACCCACAATCTACGCGCAATTTACATGAGAATAACTTATAACCTAAGAAATACTCCCCCCTC
>JANQDE010000069.1:949513-961917 GCA_037157785.1 Cephalotes varians
CACACACACACACACACACACACATTCTTGATATATCCGTCATATTATAAAAAACATATTATAAAAAAGAGTTACTTAATTCTTTAATTAATTTTATATTTAATTATTATTGTTAAATAATAAATGTACTTTACAAAATTTAACATTTCAAGAAATAAAATTTAATTTTATTATATAAACGTAGAATAGATTAGTGATATAATCGATAATATAATGGCAAAAAATATATAAAACAAGAGAAATCTTCATGATCATGGCAATTACTTGTTGCTATTTTCTCTTTCTTTTTTCTCGTTTTCTTTATAATAATTTGTCAGCAAAATAACTGATAGATATATGAATTTTTAATTTTCATTACATTGAATTGCTATCAATTCGCAGAAAAATTGCCATTATAATGGGCCTACCATTATTTGTATCAGACGTGAGGTCAGACAGCAACAATATATATGACAATTATTAAAAAGGAGGCGTGTTGAGTTCGGCATTCATGGTTCATTGACTGACCTCTCGCATCGGGAGAGAGAGGTCCATTTCTCCGAACCATTTGATTAACTTTTCGTCACGCAATCTCATGGAACATTCTACGATCGTCAAATTACATATATATATACTGTTGCGTCTCAGCTTGGTGACAGCGATTTTTAAATCCGATGGTCCATGGCCGATAAAATATGCATTGGTTAAAATAACATACAAACATAATTATTATAACAGTTTATATTTTATAGATTAATCTAAAATAAGTCTCATAATTAAGAAATATGTATGAACTGTTATTTTAATTAATTATTTTCTATTAGTATCTATTTTATTTATCTTAGCGTGATTACTTTACAATTAAAAAATACATATAAATAAAATTATATCTATTTAAATTGCGCTTTTGTCTCTAATTTCTGATAAGATAAAACATCAAAATTTATGCTGATTACATATTAAATTTTCTCCAGAATGTTACGGATCATTTCTCGTAGATTTTGTTGCTAAATACAAATCCGATAGCCAAATTAACTTATCATTTTAAGATTTTGAAAAAATTGGAGTTAAATGTGCCAAAAAGGACGATTTTGGCCATATTCACTACGTGATTATGTCTAAAATAATTTTGTTTTCTAAATTATAATGGTGCAATCTTAAAGCGCTACTTTTCAGGTTGACGAAATTTTTGTTGATATGAAAATTTCGTATCTGTCTACCTTATTGAATCCGTTATTTTGAATTTTAAATGTTGGGCTTCAAATTTAAATTCAGCGACCCTGAAAATCCCTAAACACAATTTTTAATTTCAAAATATTTTAATTCTATTGTCATTTCATGACATGCGCGAGGTTTTTCATACGTGAGAGTCTTTAAACTTCCTTATCTCGGTAAAAAAATTGTAAAAAATAAAAAAACACATTTTCAACATAAAAGGTAGCACTTTAAGATCATATTGTTATAATTCAGAAAAAAATTACTTCAGCCATAATTACGTAACGAATATGGTCAAAATTGTCCTTTTTGGCATATATAACCTCAATTTTCTCAAAATCCTGATATAATAGGCCAATTTGGTCGCCAGATTCAGATTCAGCATAACAAAATCAACGGAAAATGACTAGTCATACTTCGGAGAGCAAAAAAGTATATATTTTGTCGAACTGTGTTAATGATCATCTTCTTATTATAACAAACTGTTGTTGTATTGCAGAGGTGATCGTAAATAAGAGGCATTCATGATTATTTATTGCAGATATTACATTAGGAATTTAAAGAATCAAATGAAATTGCGCTTATACATATATTATTTTTCGTAATTTAATAGAAGCTATGTATAATAGAAACTATGCATAATAGAAGCTATGCATAATAGAAATTATGCATAATAGAAGATATATATATATATATATATATATAGTCTATATTTTGTGCGTGCGCGCGCGCGCGCGCGCGCGCGCGCGTGTGTGTGTGTGTGTGTGTGTGTAAAATATTTACAAAAAAATCGATTGCAACAATTTAATCCAAAGCTTCTATTATGAACATCATTTATGAATATATTTTTGTTCTTTATTATTTTTATTATGATATACTTTTTCTTCTTTAATATAATATAAATATATAATAATAATATAAATTTACACACACACACACACACACACACACACACAAAGCAAGAGTATAAATGATGACATGAACGTAAATAATGCATGTATAATTTTTTAATAACAGTGAGATAAAAGTGACGCAAGTTCAAAAAAAGTTTTTATCATATCAATGTTATATAACATGTATTCTTCTTTTATTTTTTTTTCTAAAATAAAATTTATTTGAAATTTAAATATTTTAATTAAAATGTTTTACAAATGTTATAGATGTTATACATGTTTACATATAAATTGTAGAGATGAGATATTTTATTATTTACTTATCTGTAATAACGTTGAAAAATTGAAATGTATGAGCAGAAAAAAGGAAGAGTCCGAAAATGTGAAAATTATAATACTTATACTGTAAATTATAAAATTTTAATACTACATTATTTTTGAAAATAGTTGTAAGGAAATATCAAAAATTGTGTATTTTAATTGTACAAATATTTTATATCAAAATTATTTGATTTCTGTCTCTATTATTTGATATTAATTTATTGAATTTTATATCGATTATCAAATTATCTTATGTTAATATAAATTACAAAAATAAAAAAAAAGATTTTTCTTTGTTATTTGGGTCAAAAATAACAAACATTCTTTAAGAAATATAATGTTTATAAAATTTATTTTTTTACAAAATTAATTTTAAGAAATTGATTTAATGAAAAAAATGGCATTAATCAATTTCTATATCACATAACTGAATCGTAAACATAATCTTTTATATATTTAAAAAGCAAAAGAAATTCGCTCTAATTGCTGCAAACCGTTATGATTCATTGTCTTATATAACGATTAGTATAATGATTTAACTGGATAAATTATATACAGAGTATAATTACGAGAGGAGCGCAATAAATCTGTGTTTCATTAAATCGTAAAATAATTATACTCTGTCCAGTCCTTCGTTCGTTCTTTTGTCGCTAATTATTCGAATACAAAGTACTCGTTAACTTGCTGGATAAAATGATTTTATTGTCGATATTTCAAGTGAAATAATTTCATGATAAATAAATAATAATTAACGTAATTAATCTGTTGTGCCTCTGTGTGAAGCACAGGATTTCTTTTTGGAGATTCTTGCCGGATTAAAGGTTGGAACCCAAAGACCAGAGGATCGTCTTATTTTAGAGTTTTATTTGTTTTCTCAGTTTATTTAATAAAGATATATCATAACATAACAGTCATCGTTTGATTATTCTTGCTTCACGTAACGTGATATTACTCGCACTTCATCGGCCCGTCGCGGCAATGGCTTACGCGTAACGGCGTCGGGCGTCTCGGATTTCGGAGCGTATGGTCACTCGCGTGCTCGCGTACTTGCGTGAAACTTGGCGACGGCCTTACGTGACGCGTGTATTTCTGATTTTGGACTGCCCGCCTCGTTGGCGGTTCTTCCTTTTAAACTCTGTATTTCGGGTGATTGATCGGCCTGGGCGGTCATCGTCCCGGTGCTGATTAAGGAAATCGGAAGTTTATTGCAAAGGTGTCGGTTCAAAGTCCGAGTGCAAGCAAAGACTTTATAATTTATTGAAGTTTTAGCTTGCACTTTCGCAATCGCCTTCGTAAGGATCGTCTTACAAAAATCTTCCGCTTTCGCAGTGGCCTTCGCGCGGTCGCTAATTCTTGCTGCATGGACATTTCAGTTGCCATGCGATTCACTTTCTTTAATATTTAATATTTAATATTTAATACTTATATAGCCTTTCGGGCTATAACAAATCGTAAACTTCAGCTTGTGAAAACAACGTGCACTCGTACATGTATAGCATTACAAAAATAATCAATCTTAAATATTACTTTAACAAAGTAATTAGTATTACTCTCAAAAATTAAATTTTCCCTTTTGAATTGAAGAAATTGAATAAATTTAAATACATAGAAAGATTAAACGACATTTAAATTAAATAGCCTATTTATTAAAAGTTAGCCACAAAGAGATATATTAATACTTATAATGATAATCAAAAACTATCTTAATTAACATAGAAAACATATCAAAACAAGAATAATCCGTATCATTAGTTATAATTTTAACAATTCTTGATTTTCATATGAATATGTAAATAGCAATAGATTTCCATATAAATCTTTAAATTTTGTGAATTAGCTATTAAAAATCAACAATCAAATATAAGTTGCTTAACAAAACATGTAGTAAATGATTGTAAACAATTGTAAACGTGATCGATTGAAAAGTTATCGATGAAAACATCATTAAATGGAGGATCATAAATATCTGGAATACCCGAATGCAAGCAGGGTAGCTGATAATTTTATTGGAAACTGCACGTGCACTTTTCAACCAGCGGGTGTAAACTGTTTTGGATATTTGCTAGAAAAATCTAACCAGCCATTGAAATGTTATATAATCACTCTTCGTCTTCCCTTTGGAATAAAAGTTCAAGCAGAAATCCTATGCTTGATATGCTTGACTGCGACTTTATTGAAAATTGATTCTAAAATATATCTTTTTAGAGAGAGAGAAAAAGAGAGATAGAGAGAGAGGGAGAGAGAGAGAGAGAGAGAGAGAGAGAGAGAGAGAGAGAGAGAGAGATAAGCTTTAGAATATTTATATCATATATTTATATTATAAGTCACATATATAATTATTTAATAAAATAATAAAAAAAATTTATTCTAAGAAATAGATTGATGCACATGAAATTCTAGGAATATATTCGAATAGGAAATTAATTACAAATTTTCCAATTAAAAATTTAAACATGAATTAAATAATAAATTACAGTTATACTTTTCCAGAGAAAAATTAAAAAAAGTTAACTATCTATAAGCAAATGAATGGATTGAAAAATGCATTCTTTAAATATGTTTCGCATATGATATGCGTGAGCTGTTTTTATTTTGAGGGATTAAAATGCTCTATGCGGCGCAATTCATATAATTACTAGTCATATAACAATTCATATGGACATCTAAATGACGTTCTTTGTTGGATCCACATGTACCGAACATGTTTCGAAGAAATAACGTCCAATAGACGTATAATTTCATACGTATAATGTACTGCTCAAAAACATCCAACAGACATCGTCAATACGTACAGTGTACCACTCCAATCCCAGAGAGCATAGAAAATTCCTACAAATTATTCTTCAAGTATTAATCTTCTTTTCTGAAACCTATAATTTCTCGGGAATTTATAAAATAATACAATAAAAGTATTTCAAAATATTTCATTTATTTTCATCCTAGAGCTCAATTTTAGAGTTTCGCCTTCAAGGCATTTCATTATTATTTCATTCACTATTAATTCATTATTAAATAATCTCATAATGTTGCGCCTTTTATTCTACACAGATCTGTTCAGATATTGCAAATATATTGATGATGTACCTTGAATGTTTACATAAATAATTCGCTAAAATGTTTACGTAAATAATCTTATTATACGTTTTTGAGACGTATTTTGGACGTCCGATATACGACGACATAAACGGGATTTTTCAAATCATACTTTGGACTTCCAAAAGACGTCGAATTGTTACGTGGGCACAAGTACCATTGTTACCTACGAAGCTCAATTGTACGTCGCGTGAATGGTTCTTTGGAGGCGAACGCTGCAGGTGAACAAGAGGACAATTAACGCGAAATATTTTTTTTACACAAGTCACATCTTTTTTGCGACCCGGCTGCGACCTCGTGACATCTGTCTCTCGAGGCATGACGCAGCATAGAACAAGAAAACGTGAACACAACATAATAAATATCTTTCCCTCGATCTTATTGCAGTATCATATAAAATTAAGGCACGGAAGGCATCGCCGACAACACGGCGAAAGTTATCTGCCCAGCAGCTTCGTACCGGACACAGATGAGCCCGAGAGAGGCAATTGGGGACCATGGTCAACACCCAGTTCCTGTTCACGCTCCTGCGGTGGTGGGATCGCCCATCAAATGAGACAATGTCTCGACATGGAGTGAGTTACTATACTTTATGAGCTTTTACATTCATTGTCTATCTGTTACCATTCAGTTCGTAGCCGCACGCTTTTCCGTGTGATATGGGAAATTTCAAGCAAGTATAAATGTTGTTTCGCAATTTATATATACATATACAGTATAATGACAGACAGTACTGTGTACATATAGTAAAAAATACTGTAAATTATTATTACTATATAATAACTGTTATGTTCTTTTTGTAATTACGCTCACACAAATTCGTAAAGTCCATGAGAAATATTACAAGACTATTTTAAAGTTTGTTCTTCGTTGAATTTATCCGTTTTATTTATTATTTATTTTTAATAAGAAGATTCGTTCTTATAATGACAATATTTATTATTTTATAAACAGCTATAAACATGAGAAAATATTGATAGCAAAAATTTGAGCTTGTAAAAAATATTCGTACTTTAATTTCGAACTCTGTCGTTTATCACAAAGTATACATCTATTTTACAATGTTGCAGTGACAATGGTCATGACAAGTGTACTGGTGCATCCAGAAGATTTTTTTCGTGCAACATTCAAGTGAGTATGGAAGATTAATAATAACGATTCGTAATTATTTTATTTGCGATAAACGCTGACTGTGACTGATTGCGTCGTCTTCAGCAACATGATAATATTGGTCGGAAATTGCAAAAAGATTCTGTAGTGGAAATGGTACCGGCTATGCGAGTCAAGTACAATCGGAAACTTGATTAATTGTCTTGTAACAGTTAATGATTCATGCGATATGCTTTGATAGATCGAGTAGTCTGACAGTCTATTAAGAGACCTTGGGGCAGACGCGCGTGATGCGCGTTTCAATTATATTATAATATTATAATATTTCTTAAGTTACTTTCATCTGCAAGCAAATTAATAGCGTATTTCACTGGCCGCACTGATGCGCACTAAGTGCGCACTAGACGAGAGCAGCGTGTTTCACTGGGTGTTTTGATGCGCATGGAGACAGTACGCGCTGTTTCACTGAAAAACTAGTGCCGAATTTTTGCACTTGAGTGCGGAAATTTGGCACGTACTTCAAGAAGTGCTGTCGGTTTTAATGCAATATAACAGCGCGGGAAGTTGAGAATGTTTTCAATACTTGGTTTGCGTTTGAACTGCTCGATTTGCTATTTTCGTCATCGTAGTAGTGATGAAGATGAATGTTTACTGAATAAAACTTCACGTAAAATTCGTAAAACTGAAAACTTTGTTGACTTGGTGCATGAGTATAGATAAGGAGGTTAAATTTATAAGCCTGGTGTTGAACACTAGGCTGAAACTGCTAGCCCTGGTAATCAGCGGGATTGCAAAGGATCTTTCAGATCTAGGTGACACTAGGGCATTTCGCGCGCGCGCGCGCGTAGGCCCACCCGCCAATTCGCTACTACTACTACTATTACAATAAATTCGTAAACCAATAATTGATTTACATTAATTGTGCAATTTTTTATTTTCATCTACAAAAGCTGATCGCAACAAACAAACGTTATCTCATGCAAAGTTTAAGTTAAATTAAAATTATTTCTATTTAGTCTGGTTTTTAAACTGCTGCATTAACTAATATTTATTGTAACGCAAAGGCGCAACAAAATTTTTCAATGTAATCGATACAAAATATAAAATTTTAATATATTAGCAAGTTTTGCTCATTTTTTAAAATGTCTGTTTCATATAAAAAGTTTCTTGGATTCTTCATAAAACAATTTGCATTTTTTATAATTAAATTAAAATCGCTACAAACAATTTTGTTTATTCGATATTATACAAATTTAAGTTCAAATATGATCCATGCGCTAATCATTTTATTCCTAAATTATAAATTAAATTATAATATAAAAAATCCTTAATTATACTATTTTACAGGAATGTCCTGGCGAATTGAAGGATTTTCGTGCAGAACAGTGCGCAGAGTTCAACAACGTACCTTTTGAAGGAATTTACTACGAGTAAGTTCTCTTACTTTCTCTCTCTCTCTCTCTCTCTCTCTCTCTCTCTCTCTCTCTCTCTCTCTCTCTCTCTTGTGGCATTATGATTATCAATGCCCACTCGACTGAAAATTTCATCGAATTCATGAAACAAGATTATTATTGCGTCGTGACGATGATTTACGATCGACACTCCGATCTGGGATGATAGAATTCTTCGCAGTCTTTGACATCACTCAATAATCCGTCCATTTGCTCCGTAATCAACGACTGCTTGTATGATCTTTTAATGAAAAATATATTTCTGAATATTCTTTCTTCTTCATGAATTAAGTAATCGAAAGGGATTCAAAACTTTCTACAAAAAAATATGGTCACATAAATGTCATTATTCATCAACATAGAATAGAATGAGTCTTTTATTTGCTATAAAGATGGATGTTTCTCTACCGATGCAAAATATATCATTTGTTAAATACAAAAAAATTAAATAATACAGTGATAGATATCATAGTATCTGATTGAAAAAATAGACGCAATGTGATTATTGATTTTTAATTGGATATTATTATTTATTTTTCATAGTTGGATTCCGTACACCGGAAGTCCGAATAAGTGTGAACTAAATTGCATGCCACGAGGCGAGCGATTTTTCTACAGACATAAAGTCGCTGTGATTGACGGCACTCCTTGCGAATCCGAAAAAAATGATGTTTGCGTCAAAGGGAAATGCATGGTAAATTATGTTTAATTATTAATTGTTACAAATTTAGTAATTTACAAATTTAATAATTGCGTAAAAAATAATTAAATAATTTTAGTTAAGATAAGATATTTTTCCGGAATAGCAATTTCTTTCATTTGATTGTTTTATTCGTTACGGTCTAGATTTACTTATTACTTATTACTGTAAAATATTTTTGTTCATATTACATTACTGAATAATAGGTTTATGTTAATAGATTTGTGATTAAGTTATATAGCTACAAGTAAATATATAAAATAAAAAAGCAGAAATAGAGTTCAATCTATTATAATAAAATTTATTGTAAAATTGTTTTGGATAGCATGTTGGGTGTGATATGATGCTGGGCAGTAATACTAAAGAAGATGCGTGCAGAGAATGTAATGGCGATGGCTCAGATTGCAATACTGTTACCGGCTTATTTGATACAGACGACCTCCAAGTGGGTGAGTTATTTTTGTTGATTAATATTTACAAATAAAATTAGTTACAAATATCTCATAAAACAACTTTGCAGCATTGAAAGCATTTGAAATTATTTCTGTATAATCGATATTTTGTGTGCGTGCGTGTGCGTGTGTGTGTACATATATACATACATGCATATTTTTAATAATTTTTTATTACTTCATAAAGCTATTTGTGATTCTATTATCTATTCTATTTCTCTGCACGAATAATAGAAATATATTATCCTTTCAGGTTATATCGATATTTTACTTATTCCCGAGGGTGCAACAAATATCATTATAAAAGAAAATTATCCATCCAACAACTATTTAGGTGAATATAAACGAAATAAAAGCTTGTATAAATATATAATATATAATATAAATATAATGTAAAAATATCAAACAGTAAAATAGTATGACATATATTTAATATCAATATTTTAATATTAATGAATATAATATGAATATAATACAATAAGTTGAATATAATAGCAACAGTTGCTCATTCTAAATATTCTTGAAAATTGTTGATTAGCCATACGCAACACAACTGGACATTACTATTTAAATGGCAATTGGAGAATAGATTTTCCGCGCAGCTTGCGCTTTTCCGGTACGATCTTTCATTACGCTAGAGATCCTCAAGGATTTGCAGCACCCGACACTATCACGGCTCTAGGACCTACAAATGAACCGATTTATGTTGTGGTCGGTATACATCGGTATCGGATTTTTTATGTTAAAATGTTCAGAACGAATTAAGCAAATCGTTTTTTTTTTTGCAGTTGCTATATCAAGATCGCAACGTGGGAGTGCATTACGAGTACAGCATACCCAAGAAGTTCTCGGCGCGTACCGATCCAGATAGTTACACCTGGGTAACCGATGAATTTTCAAGTTGCAGCGTTAGTTGCGGTGGAGGTATTATAAGATTATGATTTTAATATGCGAGTGATTAAAACAGATCTTGAAATCATGTTTTCTTATTATCAGGAAACAATTCATTATATTTGTTACGCGTAAATATTTACAAAACCTGTTGATCTATATTTATAATATTGTATAATATTGTATTTATTTTAAAGAAATCATTTCAGTTGCTCTTAGATAAATTATTTTAATCTAAATAATACTGATATATATATCGAAATATTACTAAATCTTTCGAAATAACTAATTACTAATTACATGCAATGAAAGCAAATATTACAAGTAATTATTGTAATAAAAGCAAGTATCAGTAAAATAATAAATATTGCTGATCAACTTTATCCACAGATTGAACATTAAATTATCTTTTAAGGCTATCAATCGAGACGGGTAACTTGCGTACGAAGGCGTGACAATCAACCGGTAGATGAGAGCTTATGCGATCCACAGTTGGAACCGGCTGACACTCAAAGCTGTAGCGAAGAACCATGTCCGCCTATTTGGGTAGAAGGCTCATGGTCAACATGCACCAAACATTGTGGCCAAGGAGGCGAGCAGACCAGAGAGATCAAATGCGAGCAGGTCATCTCGGGTGGAATAGCTACGGTGGTAGATGATTCTCAATGTCTGGAAAAAGTGGGACCGAAAGGACTTACTAATCAGGAATGTAACAAAGACGTGGATTGTCCACAGTGGCACGAAGGACCCTGGAAGCCTGTAAGTTACCACGCAATATTATCATGTATGGTAATATTAAATTAGGAATATATTGATATTATGATAAAAGATATAAATTTTTTTCTCAGTGCGATCATATATGCGGACCTGGTAAGCAAACCAGGATAGTCACATGCTACAAGAAGAAAGATGGCAAGATTCAAGTACTAGAAGATGGAGCATGCGAAGCGGAAATGCCCGAACGTGAAAAAGCTTGCGAATTGAGACCTTGCGCTGGGGTCGATTGGGTTATTTCGGAATGGAGCGGAGTGAGTCTTCTGAACACATGAATAACATTTTATTAAATAAAAAAATTATTGAAATTACTTTTATGCTTCTTAAAGTTTATAAAATAACAGATATAATTGAGAATCTTTTTGTGATAGTGCGAGGAGAAATGTAATCTCATCAAAGAAACCAGAACAGCCCATTGCGCTACTCAAGATGGTACAATTTATCCAGATAACTTGTGCGATGTAGACAAGAAGCCAGAATTGGAAAGATACTGTGAAAAAGCCAAGAATTGCGATTTCCAATGGTTCACTTCGCAATGGAGCGAGGTATAAATGAACTTTTTTTGCGCATCCATTATTTACATCAAAATAAAAATTGTGCTTTAAGATACAAATGTATAAATAAATTGGCTAAACATTATATCCTCTAAATTAAATATTTCTGTCGCAGCTTTAAATTTATGACAATACAATTTATTTTCTTTATATTTTTCATCTTTATTAACATTTTTATAGTGTTCAGCAAAATGTGGATATGGCGTTCAAACGCGCAAAGTGTTTTGTGGCACTTTTAATGACAATATTGTGAAGAAAGTTTCGGACGAGAATTGTGACTCTGAAAAGAAATTTGAAAATACTAAAAATTGCACCGCTGAAGAACCATGTAAAGGCGAATGGTTTGCAGGGCCTTGGAGCAAGGTTTGTTTTCATTTTTAATTAATTTATTTTTTATAACACATAACACTTTTATTTTTTAGAGATACTTTAATTTCAGATTAATTGGGATATTGCTTTACTTAAAATTATTATTGTGATTTCGTAAAGCTTGATTATAATTCAGATTAATTTTTTTCAAAATATAATAAATAACGACATCACGTCGTAATGTGTTTCAGTGTTCAAAATTATGTGATGGTGGTGATATGACTCGTAAAGTGATTTGCATGAAGGACAATAAGACTGTACCTGTGAGCCAGTGTAATGCCGACAATATCATGTTTTCTACCGAAAAATGCAATAATCAACCTTGTGAAAAAGGTAAAAATTTAACAAGATTTCAAGTTTAATTTTTATATTTTTAAATAAAATATTTTAATGTTTAACATATAGATATAAAAAATAAATAACTTTACTCAAAAAGAAACTATTATTATTTTAAAATAACAATAATTTAAAAAAGATTTATAGTAATAATAACTTTAGAAAGTAAATGTAGTTGTGTTTAGTCTATTATTTAAATTTTTAAATTTATTTGTATAATTTATACTATTAAATTATGTTCCTATTGACAAAGAAAAAAATATATG
>JANQDE010000069.1:961927-972175 GCA_037157785.1 Cephalotes varians
TTTATACATATAGAGTGGGGCAATAACTTTGTCCACTTTGAATATCACCGCTATTTTTAGAGATATGAAAATATTGTTGATTACAAAAGTTGTAGGGCATCAAGAGGACTATAACATATGCTAGTAATAATTTTTCTAGATAAAGGCACTTTGGAAATTTTAAAGTCACCTCCACTTTTTTAAATGGCATGCGGTACTTTTTTAACCTTAGTATAATAGCGAGTGTTTAAACGATTTCAATGACCTATAATAAATAGTCATTCGTCATTAAATAAAGAAATAAAACAATAATTCTGACGTTTAAAAGTGTTCGAAGTGATGTCCGTTTGCATTAATGCAACACTACGATCGTTCAATTCCAAAAGCGTACACTTCTTAACACTTGCGGACTGATTGTCGCACATGCTTCAATAATTCCTTGCTTCATGTTTTCTGGTGTGGTCGGTACTTCCTGATATACAACATTTTTTAATGTTCCTCTTAAAAAAAATCGAGCAGTCCCAGCAAACACAATGTTACATGTAACGTATATAATGTATATGTTAATTGTAATTTCCCACTCAACGATGTAACTGTTACATAACACACGTGTTATGTAACAGTTACTAACATATACGTTACATGTAACATTGCGTTTGTTGGGATGTTATGTCAGGTAAACGAGCTAGCCACGAAATCGGCCCACCGCGTTCTATCTATTGATTTGAGAAGATTTCATTGAGTGTAGCTGTTACTCTACGTCCATAATGTGCGGGATATCCATCGTGTTGATACCACATTACTTGAATAGTCAATTGTACATCTCCTAATAAAATTCTGAGATCGTTGCATATAAAGTTATCATATTTTATGCTATTATGTGTTTCATTGATAAAATATGGTATGTAAGAATCATTGTTTGTTTTATTTCTTTATTTGATGACTAATGACCTTTTATTATAGGTCGTTGAAATCGTCTAAACATCCGCTATTACACTAAGATTAAAAAAGTACCGCGTGCCATTTAAGAAAGTGGGGGTGACTTTAAAATTTCCAAAGTGCCTTTATCTAGAAAAATTATCACTAGCATATGTTAGTCCTCTTGATGCCCTACAATTTTTGTAATCAACAATATTTTTATATCTCTAAAAATAGCGGTGATATTCAAAGTGGACAAAGTTATTGCTCCACTCTACTGTATATACCCAGTAAGCAAATTGCTAGCAAATTGTCGCCAAATTGGCATCAAACTCGCTCAAAGATTGGTGACAAATCCGGTGCCATCTGTATCAGCAATAAGCTTGTGTTTTGCTAGCAAAGCTTGCGTACATAACGTGACAGCAAATTGGCAGCAAAAACCGAGCAAATTTTGCGTAACACTGTTTGACGACAAATTAGCAACAAAAATCGAGCAAATTTTATATAGCACTACGCCAATTTTGCGTGACAATATGCAAGCTTTGCTCGGTTTTTGCTGCCAATTTGTCAGGTTACGTGAATACTTTTGCCTGTATTTTGCCATGGATTTGCAATCAAAATATGTCAGCAGATTTTGTTATGTATTTGCAAGCATTTTGTCGACATGGTCTAATGTATCAAAATTTGTATTAAATTTGTATCCTTTTTGCTAACAAAATTTGTAGCAAGATTTTACAAGATCTGTTTTTGACAGACTTGGCTATCCGGGTATATATATATATATATATATATATATATATATATATATATATATATATATATATATACGTATCTAGAAACGATACATATTACTACACAATCTATTTTCTTTGAAAAATAAATTCCATTTGTCCAGTTACGAAAACCCTTAAATGTTGTCATTTTATCACTAGAGATAATAAAGATATATTAACATTTGCTTCATCATAACGTAGGTTACGTGATTTATTATGACGTAAACCTTTTCATTATAGGCTACAAGCATAAAATATTGAATATGCCTAGAACAGCAGGCGTGAAAATAATGAGGTTCGTGATAATTATTAAATTCAAATGTCTTAGCACTTACATTCTAAAGAGCGACACGAACCACCCACCGTGAACAAAATATTACTCATTTTTTGAAGGAAAATTAAATTTCCAATTTGCTTTCGAAACTAGTTAATGATAAATAGAGTGCACGCATAGAACTCTTCAATGTTACAAACATTTTTTTCATGTATATACTTTCAAAAGTATTAAGAATTTAAATTATGATTTATATAAAGTTGTTGTTTTGCTCTGAACGCAGGCGTGACATCAGTCGATAAGAAGTTAGACGAGAAAATGATAGAAGAGGAAGAGTGTGAAGAGGAGGAAGAGGAGGAAAAAGAAGAAGATGCAATTGAATTCAGCCTTCCTGCGGAAGTAAGTAAAACTGGATCATCTCGCATTTAATCAAATATTAAGTGCAATTGAATTACTTTGTAACTTTATTTCTTATCGTTTCAAAGAATTGTCTCGAGTTCGCAAATCAAATCAAATTTTCTTTACGGAACAATCTGGTAACGCGATTCTCCGTCGATTTTACATTCGTCGAAGGATCGGATAGTTGCAATATTGAAGCGCCTTTTCTCTTTCCAGAAAGTGAAAATAGGCAAACTAATTGAGCAAACGGAAGCAACATCTCCGAGTTCGTTGTTTATTGCAAGGGACACTTACGACATTATGTTTAGCGATTCCACAAGAGGCGATATATCACTTTCTGAATTGGGTAGCGGTGAAGGTAGCGGTGACGATAATTTTACCATATTTGATACTAGCTTCTTCGCCAGCAGCACTATCGACATTGGTTCTACTGCTGTCGAAGAAAGCGAAAGTCCGATTAGCGAAATAACGACTGAAGGCAAAACCGGCACAATCGAATTCGGAATAGACGTAACTGAATCGGACTTCACTGAAGAAACTGACATAACGTTCGAAGGATCCGCTATCAGCCCCGAAGAAGGATCCGGCACGAGCACATCCACAGATGAATTTGCTCAAGAAACTCGAGCCTCAACATCGGAATTCGACAGTAGGTTTTTCAATCAAATATATTTATTATATTTTTCGAAATAGTCATTATCTAAAATAATATTGTATTTAAATCATTTATATTATTGATAAAATCAGTATTGCTTTATATATATTTATTAATTCTTTCGATGTTGAATCAGGAACAACAAAACAATCGACAGATTATTTCGTTACCATCTCCAGCAAATTGACTAGCGATGCAGATATCAAATCAACTGCTAGTAAAAATTCAGTAACAACATTCGAATCTAGTGATATAATAACTGATTCGAATGACGTAACAGGCGATACAAATGAATCAGCTGATACCAAAATCACTACCGCTTCATCGGAAACCACGATTTCTCCCACGACTGAACTGACAGAATCCATCGAAACAAAAACAACAGATATGGTAACCGAAATGACTGAGACTCAAACAATATCAACTACCGAATTCACAGATATGACCGAGTCTACGCAATCTCCATCAAGTACATCTTTAGAGTTATCTTCAGAGATGGAAATTACAGTTACGGGTAAAATAGAAACGACTGAAAGTGAAATCACCACATCCGGTAAATATTAAATAGTAAAATTGTTTATAACATAGATTTAGAAACCAATTCTGTAACTCCTGACGACAGTCATTGATGTTGCGCAGATATTATGTAGGGTAAAAAAGCTGCGCAATGACTGTCGTTAGGAGTTATAATATCGGCCCCTTAATATCATATAAAGATTTAATATCATGTAATTAAAATAGTATAATTTTGTTATTTTTTATTATTTAAATTTAAATATACATGGTAATCTTTCAGATGTATTTTACGAGATTTTCAACACGTTTATATAATTTCATATAATTATGTAAAGATACATGAATATTTATATATTTTTGTTAATATAAGCAAAAAATTAAATAATTTCAATCACCAACAAGTCAAAAGTACAAATTATGAAGTAATGATATTTTGCAGAAACAGTGACTGAGATGACATCAATAATGGTTTCTCAGCTGACAACCGAATTAGAAGTGCAAGGCGAGTACGATTTCGGTTCGGAAGAACAGAGTACTGACGGTACTGTAACTACGGTCTCGAATCAAACAGATGAGGACTATACTACAATAGTTAACAGTACGGAAGATATTAATATTTTTGAGATGAGTCCATCACAGAGTGAAACTACTGTTAGCGAGATAATGGAAATAACCAAATTGGGAGAGACAAATAAATCCGACATTAGCACGGAATCAGCTGAAATAACAGAATCCAAACTGACGACTGAATCTAATGATGTTACGATCTCAAGCACAATTATCGAATCGACCGCAACAGAATCCAGCGAAGCTACCATCACAGTTTCCACGGAAATGGAAGCTACAGAGAATACCGAATTAGCTGTGACGATTGAATCATGCGAGACGACTGAATCGCCGATTACAATATCGTCAAGTGAAACGACTGAATCATCGACTACAACATCGTCTTTTGAAGAGATAACAATATCTAGTGAGACCACTGCAACAGAATTTACATCCTCTACAATCAGTGAAGAAACCGATCTTACTGAAAAGACTCATAGTAAGTAATCTCAAATAATAAAATAGATGTTTTTTTTTTATTAATGTCAACTTATAACTTTAGTTACAGATATATGGACAACAATCTTCCCAGAAACAACACACAAACGGCAATGCAAACCAAAGAAGAGCTGCAAGAAAATGCCGTTTGGATGTTGCTACGACAATATCACTGCTGCTCAGGGACCATTTGGTCAAGGTTGCCCGATGCCGCAAACATGCAACGAGACACGATATGGTTGCTGCTCCGATGGTGTGTCACCAGCCACTGGTCCCAAGAACAAGGGTTGTCCAGACTCTCGTTGTAATGAATCACTTTTCGGTTGTTGTCCTGATGGTATTTCTACAGCGCAAGGCAATGATTACAAAGGATGCAAGAAACCATGTGAAGAAACAGAGTTAGTTTTTATTTTTATAAAGTAAACTCTTCAAATATATCGTTTTTATTATCTTACAATTTAATCTTACAATTTAATTGCTTATGCGTTTAATCGGATAGATTTGGATGTTGTCCAGACAACGATACTGTAGCTAATGGAAAGGCTTATTTGGGATGCTGCAATGTCACCGAGTTTGGTTGTTGCCCAGATAATATTAAAATCGCTTCTGGTCCTAATAGCGAAGGTATATATTTTGCTTTGTGTCATGTAAATATTATATTGCGTATCTGTGTAAGAATATACAATATGTCGCAAGTTTGTGTGTGATATTCTCTTATTTTTCTAAAATTAAGTCAAGTTATATTACATATCTGTTTTTATCGTTTGCATATTACATATTATACATATTTTCGAGTATTTTTTAAATAATAACCTATGTTATGGTAAGGTTGCGAGGAAGAAGTCACTTCTGAAACGGAGATATATGAAATAACAACGCAATTCGAAGATTGTGCAAACACCACTTATGGTTGCTGTCCTGATGGTATCACCATTGCAAATGGCGCCAACTTTGAAGGATGCGGTGTCATTAATATCGAAAATTGCAGCGCGTCCTATTTTGGATGCTGCTCTGACGGAGTTTCCGCGGGTTGGTTGGCGTAATAATAAATAAATTCATACAAATTTTATAGGACATTAGCTTTTTTAAAGCAAATTAATCATTCACAGAATTTGCTAAATCGAAAAAGATACAACATTAATCGGTTGTTAATATTTTGAAATCCATCATTAATCGTTAACATCATTAATTAACTAAATTAAATTAAATGAAATAATATTTTATAATAGAAATTTTAAAAGAGAAATCGCTTCTTACGTCAGTTTTATACTATTGCCATATCCTTATTATTGGTGGATTTCATCATATGTGTCATTAATCGACTAAATGGATCATTGAAAAATATCGAAATAAACTGACAAACCATTTTGAACTTTTCGTTGAATATACCATAATTGTTTCCATAGCTCTTGGACCGGACAACTATGGCTGTCATATGCCATGCCACGACAGTACTTACGGATGCTGCGAGGATGGAATAACACCGGCACATGGACCGAACAACGAAGGTTGCTGTTTATCAACTCCATACAAGTGCTGTCCTGATAACAGTTTACCAGCTCGTGGACCAAATTTCTATGGTTGTGGATGCCAATACACGAGATTCGGCTGTTGTCCGGATAATTCAACGGCAGCGCGCGGACCGAGCAACGAGGGTTGTGGCTGTCAATACACATCTCATGGTTGCTGTCCAAATCGATTTACTCCTGCCAGTGGACCCAATTTCGAGGGATGCCCCTGTTACACTTACCAGTTTGGATGCTGTCCTGATGGTATTACTATCGCCAAGGGCTCCCATGGTCAAGGTAACGCTACATAATCGACATATATAAAATCCAAGTGTTGAGAGTCAATGAAAATAATTCGAGTTTAAGTCAAGAAGAATAGAAAAAAATTAGGTATGTTTTGTATAATGTATTGTATGATGTTTGTATAATGTTTACAGGTTGCGGATGCGAAAACACGAAATATAAATGTTGTTCGGATGGTAGAACGCCAGCTAAAGGACCAAATTTTGCGGGATGTACCTGTGATGCATCGCAATATGGATGCTGTCCAGACGGAATTGAGGAAGCTCAAGGGGAAAATTTTGAAGGTTGTCTCACAATACCTTCAATGCCTGGTGCTGCATGCGGTTTGAAGAAAGACAGAGGCTCTTGTCGAGATTTTACGGTCAAGTGGTTCTATGACACTGACTATGGTGGTTGTTCAAGATTCTGGTATGGAGGTTGCGAGGGTAATGAAAATCGATTCAAAACACAGGAAGAGTGCAAAGAAGTTTGCGTTCAACCGAAAGGAAAAGGTAACTATATTTGAATATATTTTATACAATAATTAATTACCTACATTGCATTTTTCTGCAATATAAGATTAGAGATTTTCCTGCAATATAAGATTAAACATACATAATATTTCTCATTTTATAGAATTTATTTAGATTAAAAAAAATCCTTATGAACTAACAAATTATATCTATTCACAATATTTCAAAATATTAGATTCAAACATTTAAAAAACAAATCTTTGGTTTATTTTACAGCTGCTTGCGTCTTACCAAAAATCGCTGGTCCTTGCGAAGGATATCATCCAACGTGGTATTATGATGTCGGCAGGAAGCAATGTGGTCAATTCGTCTATGGTGGATGCCTTGGCAATGCTAACAAGTTCAAAACAAGAGAAGAGTGCGAAGAACTTTGCATCACACCAAATGACATCGGTAAATCATTAATAACAATATATAAATGTTATTAAATATCTTCATTAAATTATTTTGTTCTCCTGTAAATATGTATTTTAAAAAATCCTATTCTTTACTTATATTATATTGAATTTAATCTAATAAAATATATTGCACCTGAGAAAATTTACGAACCACTTAAACAATTAATAATTGTAAGTTTGTCATAAAATTTTATACAGATCCTTGTGATCAGCCGAAAGAAGCAGGTCCTTGCGCAGGCAATTTCACAAAATGGTATTTCAATCGAAAATCGCAGACTTGCGAACAATTCGTATACGGTGGTTGCAAAGCGAATGACAACAATTTCCCGACAGAAATCGCTTGCCATCAACAATGTTTACAGCCAGGTCGAAGAAAGGGTACGTTTCTTTTTCATATTATTGTTGTTTTTTATATATGCATTAAAATTTTGTATATTTTATCATTTTCATATATTTTATCTATACTAAAATTATCAGTCTACAACAATTTATCTATATAAAGACATTTATTTTTAAATATTTATTTTAAAATGACTTTAATGAGTATTTGTTATTTTGATGAATCTTTGCTATCTACGACTAGATATTATATTATAAAATTGTTATTTTTTAAAATTGATTTTAAGTTTTAGAATTAATTTAATAACAGTAATGGCAGTTTTTATAATTATATGGTATGCTAGTACTGACATTTATTAACTTAATATTTCTGGCAATGATTGCTAACTTTAACAAATTTTCTAATAATCTAACAATTCAGATGTAATTCATCGTAAATCTAATTGATAACATACACTCTTTGTCCAAAAAGAAACCAAACTTTTGATAAAAAATGAAATACAGACTAATTATAATTATTTAAATCATTTCAATCAATATAATCTCCCTCAGCCTCAATACATCATTTAGCACGATCAATTAAGTCGTTAAATGTGATTGTTTAATATTGGTTTTTGAAATGGAGTTAAGAGTTGTGGTCATTGCCGCTTGAGCGTTTTCAACGGTGCTATAACGCTTTCCTTTCATCGGCAAATGAAGTCGAGGAAAGAGAAAAAAATCGTATGGCGTTAAATCAGGTGAATATGGTCTAACACACAAATCTGATTTTTATTCAAAAACTACCTCACAATGGCTGCCTGATGAGATGGTGCATTATCGTGCAAAAGTGACCAGCTGCTTAGATTACAATATTCAGACCGTACACGACAAATTCTCGCGATCAATTGCCTCAAAACCTCGAGATAAAACTCATCAGTGATCGTTTGATCATGCGGAACGAATTCTTTGTGGATAATGCCTTTGGAATCGTAGAAATAAATAAGGCTTGGACAACCCGATTTTTCATCGTTATCGATCTCACGGCCACTTTTAAATCGTTTAAACCACTCGTAAACTTGTGTACGGGATAAACATTCATCACTGTATGCTCATTGAAGCATTTTATGCATTTCGGTAAGTTTTATCGAGCTTAACACAAAAGTCAATCACAGCTCCTTGTTTGAAATTCATTTTCCAATCGTCAACCAAAACACGATGTCACTTTTGACGCTATAACTCGGCTTCTAATGGATGAATCTTCATAAAATTTCCTCGTGAAGACACAATCCTCGTGAAAGATGCGGCTTTCAATTGCAGGAAGGCAACAGATAGTGCTACTAGTTCTGTCTATTTTTAAAAAGTTTGGTTTCTTTTTGAACAAAGGCTGTATGTTTATCTTTTACACGTGTTTAGATATCAAATAAAAATTTATTAAAATTAAAAACCTATCATTTTATAGAACATAAAAGAAGTTTATGAGATAAAATCTGAATAAGATTTAATAATATTAGAAATTTAATAATCTTTATAATATTTAACTGAAATATGTATTATAATAAAAACACACTATGACATTACTTGGCACATAAATGAAGCATAAGTCTAGCAATAATAAATGTATTGGGCTTATTCAAAACTCATTTGCTCGATATTACTTCTAAACGTTCCTTTTGTCGTTCCTCATCGACATGATCACATAGTGATGAACGAACTTTTACAGTAAAACTGTCTGATGTATGCATCATGAAGAGAGATCCCGGACCTTGTCCGGGCTCGGCATTGCGCTGGTATTATGATATCGAGCGTGACACTTGTAGCCAATTTGTTTACGGTGGTTGTAAAGGCAATGCCAATAGATTCCGTACTCTTGCTGCCTGCCAGCAGCGTTGTCCTTCACAAGGTATAGACAACAATCGAAGAAAAAAAGAGCTTGATTGTGCTTCATGGTAACATCACGCGCAGTCTGACAAAAAAACTTGATACTTTTGCCCAATTTCAAGAAAGTGTCAGTCCTGTTTTTTTTCCTTCTTTTGAACATATTTAGCTCATAGGTGATGGTAACTGAAAAAATATGTATTATAGCATATTTAATGAAACAGTGAATCGTTATTACATGGCAGTAATACGAGACTGGAATAACACAATCACATGATTCACGATCGCGCATTAACTCTCACATAATTTTTTATTTGTATGCATGCTTTCACTTGCTCGTAATCTCGCTCAACACAATAAGAATATGAATTTTATAATCTTATTTTTAATAGGATTTCTTTATGTAAATTATTATATTACATTTTATATATATATTTAATACTAAAATTAAAAATTTTTTACAACTGGATTAAACATCTGATATACCTGATAATTCTGATTCAATTTGAATTGAAATTTGTAATCAATTAAGAATAGTAATATTATTATAAATTTCTTTTATATATTACATGTTTTACTCTACAACAAGTTTTAATTTTATGAGTTTTAAATTATTTTATTTAATTTTTTAAATTTTAAATACAATAATTTTTTAAACAATACTCTCTCTGTGTGCGCATGTGTTTGTATGTGCGTGTGTGCGTGCGTACATGTGTACGTATGTACATTATACATATATACGTATAAAACTCGAAATTATATGTATGTATGTATAT
>JANQDE010000069.1:972235-994659 GCA_037157785.1 Cephalotes varians
TTATCGAGTTGACAGTAACAGTGACACAATACAAACTAATATAATAATTAATATAATTAATTTGAGGCTTCCACGGGTATTCTCTTTGAATTGCTAAGAGGTTTACGGATTGTCTCCGTGTTTTGATCCGATGTTTTGAACACAGAGATACATTTCATCAGGACGAGAAGTATCTGATACAATATCAGGTTACTTTTCGCCCTAATAAAGAGAATAACCTGTATTCCAAAATTCACTGCAGCACTACGAGTGTGACGTCATAAAAGCAAGCTATCAATAGCGTTTCATTTTTAGCAAGTCATAAAAGCAAGCGTACTGTTAGTCCAATTACAATCTTCAAATTGGAACGCTGTTTTTAGTGTTGATAGCGCAAGTAAATAAATTAACCTAATATGGAAAGAAACGAAAAGTTTTTATTTGGAATTTATTCAAAAGTAACACTTGAAGAATCTGATGAGGATTCTAGCGATGAATCAGATTCGATAGAAATAATTAATTCAATAAATAATTATTTATTCGAACGTCTATCCTAAATATGTTGCGAAAATTATATCGAAAATGTAGTGTGGCAGTATACTAACTACTACATTGATTTTAAAAATAATTTTTGATAATGTTACTTATAAAATTATTTTTATTTTTATATACTTTTATATTATTTTTATATATAATCACCATGGTAATCACCATGGTAATAATCTTAATGCTGTAGCTGCGTCACCTCTATAGTCACAGCAGCCACAGCAGGAAGTGACGACAAGATCAATGACGTCATTATTCTCTCGTAGCACTGCCACTGCGTGCTATTGATGAATTTTGGAACAGTGTTTACAGCACTGCTAGCGCTGGCAATCAATTTTGATATGGAACATAGCCATAGTGAATTGCAATGTTCACGAAACGTTGGCGTTAACAATAGATCAAGACACGGAGACAACCCGTAAACTTCTTAGCACATAATAATTAATTATTTAAATAATTTACCTGAATTAAATATGCATATTTATAACTGTTAAGTAGCAGTTGAGTAATTTGATTAACAGTAAGAATAAGAATTTTTTAACTAACGACAGGTGAAATTGGAATAGGATTGATTAATGTCTTACTTTGTCTAACTTTGCATGGTATAATAATTAATACGATTAACAGATATTTGCACGTTACCACGAGCGGAGGGTACATGCATCGAGAAGCAATCTCGATGGTATTTTGATCAGTCGGAGAATCGCTGCATGCCATTCTATTACACTGGCTGTAATGGCAATAAAAATAACTTTGAATCTAGAGATGCATGCGAGTCTGATTGTCCGCCTAAAATTGGTAAGATTTCATTTCCCTTATATCCCTCCTATAATATTTTTTCTATTTATTATATTTTTAAAAGCTCTTATTTTTTCTCAAGCTCTCATTTTTTTATTACATTAACAATACTAAACTGTCTTTTTTCCCAATTGTATAACGAGCAAAAAAGTTCAATTTATTTTAATTGTAAATTAATTGAAAAAAATTTACATTTAGTTGCACATGGGATATTATATCATATATGTAACACATTGCAATTTTTTCTTGATGATGATAGAAATTATATAGAAAAATAAAATTACTTTTAAAAACTTTTTATTAATTACCTTACTAAAAATATAAATACTTTATGTATAATTTATTATGTATATTTAAATATAATGTTATACATTATACATTATGTATAATTTCTCTGTCTTCTCTTTTTCTCAAATCTTACAATATAAAATCTTATAATATAAAAATTTATATCAAAGTTTTCCAAGTTTTTATCGCTATGTTAGTTAACACATCATATTAATAAAAAAAACTGAAAACTTTTAATCTTTCTGTGACTTTTACACTATGCATTTACACACACACACACACATACATACAATCTCTATCAATTAGCAAAAGCTTTTTAATAATAACATACCACTGCACATGTACAATTTATAAATTCATGAATATAGAACAAGACATCTGTCTCCTACCTGCTCTCCTGGGAGAATGCCACAACTATACTCAACGATGGTACTATGATTCCTATGAGCAACGTTGTCAACAATTCTATTATGGTGGATGTGGCGGGAATGAGAATAATTTCGTGACCGAACATGACTGTGTTAACAGATGTGAAACGGCCATCACCACCCCATCTTCACCTCCACAAGTCGAATTCCGATTAGGTAACGTTTCTAACAACTTCGTAAAACAATATCATCAGTTATTTTTTATCGAATATTCTAGAATTCTGCTTCTTACCTGATGAACATGGTCCCTGTTCCGAGAATCAAGTCAAGTGGTTTTATGACAGTCGTGATGGCGTTTGCAAACAATTCCGATACGGCGGCTGTCAGAGTAATGGCAACAATTTCAATACTCGCGAGGAGTGCGAATATCGCTGCGGAGAAGTTCAAGGTACATACATAAAAACATAAAAAGTTGCAAAATAAAAGAATATATATATATATATATATACATATGAAAAAATAAAAATTATATTTGTCATTAAAGCTTTAATAACATTCTAATACAGAAATTTGGAGCATATAAAAAACGAAAATTTAATTTAGTATGGAAAAAAGTTATTTCATACCTTTATTTGATTCACATATTACAAAGAACTCAGAAAGTATTGCAAATATCCAAATAATATTACAAAAATTTCAGATCCTTGCATCCTACCAGAGGTAATCGGTCCTTGTAATGGTTTTGTCAAACAGTTCTACTATGACAAACGCACTGATTCTTGCTATGAGTTTGAATACAGTGGTTGTCAAGGCAACAAGAATCGCTTCCAGGATAAAGAATCTTGCGAAAGAAGGTGTAAGCGGCAAACAGCTGTTACATTACCAGAGATTATTCAAACTCTAGCCACGATAATTCCGCCGACTGGAGAATCAAAGAGTTTGATTTGCTTGGCGCCAGTAGATTCTGGCAATTGTGATGACAGCATCACCGCATATTACTATGATGCTCAACATCAGATGTGTCAGGCATTTATTTACGGCGGATGTGGTGGAAATGCCAATAGATTTCAGACCGAAGAACAATGTGAGCGACTCTGCGGAAGATTTCATGGACAAGGTAAATTGTTCCAAGCTCAAATATAATTTATGTTTTCTTGTTATTCTCTCTTTTTTTCTCTGTAGTAAAATCTTTTCATTAAATACCTCACACATTCTCATACATATGCGCGCGCGCGTGCGCACACGCGCGCGCGCGCGCACACACACACACACACACACACACCAAATATACTATCTAAATCAATATTATGTAAAAAAAAAAATATTATGTAAAAGATCTCAAAATTTCCCAATGTTCGAATTTAAATGTTTGCCTTATAATGATAATAATCGTTTCTATTTTTCTATTTTTTTTTACTATATATTTTTTTACAAAATTTTTTTACAAAGATTAATTAATATAATTAAAACTAGATTAATGATTTTTTTTTCAGATATGTGTAATCTCGCTGTAGACTCTGGTCCATGCAGAGGAGCTTTCCACAAATATTATTATGAACCAGGTTTACGTGCGTGCCGTGAATTCATTTACGGTGGATGTGATGGCAATGCTAACAGGTTCAGTACAATTTCTGAGTGCGAATCTGTTTGCATACATCATGAGGAGCCTGTATCTCCTGGTAACGACACCAGTGTTTCAAATTTGTGTACGTATATTTATCTCGTTGTCTCTTCATTAGTTTCCTCTCGAACAGTTCCTTCACACTGTTAATTTTCATGAGTATATTTTCATTGAATTTACTATTGCAAAAGATAGACGTATAATAGTCTTTATAATGATGATATAGCGATCTGTAAAGAACCAGTTGATAGTGGATCTTGTACGTCTGGTGCCACAAAGCGATTCTATTTCGATGAGGAACGTCAAACGTGCCGAGCGTTTATTTATACCGGATGTGGTGGCAATCGCAACAGATTCAAGACTTTTGAATCTTGCATTAACACTTGCCTTAGGAGTAAGTTCAGGATACAAGTCGCTAATGAGTTTCTTATTGTTTTTATTATTGCAGATATTGCTATTCAAAGCTTTGTTGCAGAGCTTTTTACATTAATCCTTTTTGTGCATATACGATTTTCATTTTCTCATATATTTTTATATTTTTAAAACATTTTCTCATTTTTTTGACAATTTTTATTTATGCAACTCTATTTTTTAATCTTTTATACATACGTAAAATATATTTGTATCGTAATTAAATTTATACATTTAAAAATTTTCATTATTCCATTGTGATTAAAATTAAATTTGCAATCGGACATAAAGGTGGAGATAAAAATTATCAAAAATTACCTTTTCTAAAAAAAGGTAAAAAAAAGGCGCCAAGTACACGCTCTTTTTTCACAATCAAAACAGAACAATAATTTTACCTTTCAAAAAAGCTGTCGTACATATACGTTCTATAAAAAAATATAATATTAGAAAATGGCGTCAAGTGGAAATTAAGAAAAGATTATGAATACAATATATTAAAAAAATTAATACATAAAAATATAAACTATTAAAAAAATTAAAATATTTAATCAAAAAATAACAAATTTAATCAAAATAAAAAAAATCCTTTTTAAAAAAGGAGATGTTAAATCGATACTCGCATATATCGAAATATTGTTGCCGCTTTTCCGCAATGTTGATTGGTTCTTTCTCTGTGCTAACTTCGTGAGCAGTTGTCATCGTGGAGTTAGCAAATGACAATTTATAGACATGTGCATTAATAAAAGGTTATTATTGCAATTTATAAAAAAAAATAATAAAAAGAGTAAAAAATAAAAAACTAAATAGCGCGCGCGAAGCGCGCGTCTGTGGTGTCTAGTATATTAAAAAATACAAAAAGACTTGGCGTTGCTACACCTTAAAATACTAGCAGCGCCAAGTTTTTTTGTATTTTTTAATATATTTTTTTATTTTGATTAAATTTGTTATTTTTTTATTAAATATTTTAATTTTTTAAATCTTATCATTCTCTTCTCTACATATACTTGTATATAATGGCTTTTTTCAATATTTATTATATAAAACTAAAAAGACTCATCATTTTTTAAATAATTTTTTTTATTACTTATTTTATCAAGAGACACGGTCAAATACTCAAATAATACCAAGCAATTATCAATTTTTATCAATTTTTTGTAAGAAAATAATACAGATATCCCTAGCATTTCTAGACTATTGTCTTTTTCTAATTTGCGCATCGTTGGCTTCAATCTAAATGTTAAGTATACCTTCTTTACATATACTTGTTTAATAAAAATATCAGCCATATAATTTAGTATATGTATATAAATGTTATTTGAGCTGTGTTCCGTTGTTCACTGCGAGTGTTTAATATCTACAGTACGTACGTATGCTATAAATTTTGAGCACTTGCAGTGAGTCTAACGTCTAAAAATCGAAACAGTACATACGTACATCCCGGAGCTCGATTTTTTTATCTTTACACTTTACATTATAATAATAATAATTTTTTCCTATAGCATGTACAGTAAAAATAAGCATACTTTTATTATATAATTTGGATATGCGCTATCGATTGAGTTTATTATCAATTCAATCGGTTCGTTATTGAGATCTGATAATCTCGGCTTGTCTCAACTTTTGGTCTCGCGTAAAGATATACGGTCCGTCTCGCGCTACGCGTGAACTTGGCGCGAGACATCATGTCTCTTGATATATGTAAATTTGTCTTCTACAAAATATAATTGCAAATAGAGCATAACAACTTTTAAATCATTTTTATGTTCTATCATTTAATGCAAATCATAAAATTGAAAATATAGAAAGTTTTTTTGAAGAATACAAAAATTCGAAATTTTGCATTGCTTATTTCTCTCCTTCACTGGATGCTAATATGCTATCGTATTTCTGTAATTCTGTAATACAGCAATATAAATGTGTCAATAACTTTTTTTATGTTAAAATTAATTCTTGCCGCTTGAAAAGATAAATTTTTTTAATTTCTGTAATTACAGCAAGTAACGAAATAGATGTGGATTCGAAGAATATAAAAGATCGATGCGCGGAGGCCAGAGAAGAGTGTAATATCATTCATTGTCCATATGGTAAAGAGCAATACGTGGATTTGCGGGATTGCGAACGCTGCCGTTGCGTCGATCCTTGTAGAACAAAGATGTGTCCTGAGAGTACTCGATGCACCATTACATTAGTTGCTACGCAAGATGGTACAGAATACAAAGGCATTTGTCGGTCGAGTAAGCATTATTTTAGAACTTCTATTTTATTTCCAAATTTTTTCATCAAATTAATTTTTAAATAAGTCTTTGTATCGTAATTAGCAACACAGTCATAATACGCTTTTTAAGGCTTCCACGGGTATTCTTCTCTAAAAGTGCCATGAAATTTATGGATTGTTTCCATGTTTAGATCCATCATTAATGCCAATATATATATATATATATATAATTGCAGTCGTTAAACCTGGTCGTTGCCCAAAAGTATCCAACAGCACAAGATGTGAGCAAGAATGTGTCACTGATGCGGACTGTCCCGAAGAATGGAAATGCTGTAACAGTGGCTGCGGTACATCTTGCCTGGAACCTGCACCAGAAGAACTTTTGACAACGACATCACAATCTACTGTTACCTTGCCACAATATGGTGGTGAACCTGCGATGATTCAACAACCTGAAGAACCTCGAGTCAGTGCGCAAGAAGGTGGTTATGTTACTTTAAAATGCATTGCATTAGGAACTCCCAAACCAATCATCACATGGAGAAAGGATACTACATTGGTAAGTCATGTATTTTTAATACAAAAAGCAAATACTTAATATTTGAAAAAAATGTGATAAACGTGACATTATAATTGAGCATTATTTCTTATAATCTGAAGAATTATTGGAAATATCTTGTAAATGTCGTTTTTAGATTGGACCTTCAGAGAAAAGACGACGTATACTACTCGATGGATCTCTTCAGATCATTAATTTATATACTTATGATAGAGGAACCTATGTCTGTACCGCTGATAACGGTTTAGGTCCACCGGTAAGAGCGGAGTATCAATTGGACGTCACAGGTATATAAAGAATCCATTTATATTGCAAAGAGTAATCGTTGTTCAATATAACTTTCGATAGAATAGCATTGATTGATCATGACACTAATGGAATTGGCACTAATTTTGTTGTAAATGTCTTGTTAATGAATGTCTTGTGAAATGCATTCGAATATTAGAGTAACATAGATTTTTTATTTTTATTTAATACTAATATATTCACTAAGAAATCCATGCGCGATTGTGTTTACATTTTAGTGACATATATTTTGGTATTTTGGCACGAAGTGAATTTAATAATGTCCCGTAGCATTAATTATAAATTGGATATCAATTAATTTACGATTTTCATGGTGATGGTGCGATTAACATTTCTCTTTCTAAGCATCCCGCATGCCTCTTTTCTTACACTCTTTAGAACCAAGCGAACTTCCGGTCGCCATCATTGGAGAGCCCAATACTCGCATAACAGTGACAATGAATTCGCCGATAGCTCTGCATTGTTATGCTATGGGATGGCCAAGGCCCTTCGTCACTTGGTGGCGTGGTGATCAAATGTTGCCTCTGTTTTCGGACAATTATGAACAAGACACCGACTATACTCTTCTGATACGCTCGGTAACTTTAACCAGCCTTGGCGTTTACACTTGCCAGGCGTTTAATGGCATTGGTACACCGGCCTCTTGGTCGGCAACCTTGCAAGCAATCGGACCTGTCTACAATGTTAAACCCGAACATGAAGAATACACCAAGTATCTTGTCCAACCACCAAAGAGACCCACTACTGAAAAACCACAGTACCCTTATAGGCCTACCAGAACGCAATCTCCTGAGCATCAGACCTATGCCCCTGTTTATTCCTCGAAACCATCTCACATTCCTCGTGTTGTTCCTCTTGAAACCACTACCACCGAGCCCGGTAGCGTTAAGTTCAAAGGTGAGACTACGTGATGACTGATACTTATGTTTCTAGCTATATTACACCAATCATTGTGACAATTCATTGCTTTAGACTTCTGGTAAAGTTTTCATGTCAATGAAAAACTTATCTTTCACTGTATCTTTCGAATAAAGTTTTTCCAAAATGTCCTATTTCGCACTACTGGTCACAATAACGATAATAATGTAATTCGTTAAATTTATCTTGGTTATTTCTTCTTTTTGCATGTATGCTTAATATAAAATTTATTTGCATTGCATTGTATTATTTAATTGAGGCCGCGTCAAGGTAACTTGCTTATTGACTATTTCAAGTGTATTCTAGGAATTTAAAATATGATTAACAATGTATCATTAGAAGACAATGAAAATGATGTGGGTATATACTTCAAATGGATTTTTTACATTCTCTTGCTGGGAGAAAACAATTTCTCATATTCATTGATCGAAATTTTTACGCTTTGAGAATATTAATAAATCTTATTTCTTAATCACACAGTACCGGTCAAAGTCAATGTATCGGCAGGACAATCGCAATTCCCTGAAGGCAGTGACATAAATATCGCTTGCATCGTCGACGGTTATCCGATTCCACGTGTACTCTGGTATAAAGATGATGAGCTTATTCGAACCAATAATCGAATGAAGATTTCTGGTAAGTGATAATGTCTCATAAGTGATAATGTGGATACTTTTTTATAAAAACAAATATTTCTTTGTAAATGTCTACAGATTACATTTTCTCTATAATAGTAATAAAATGAATGATATAATAATATATAATTATACATTTTTATTTTCAGAACTTAATCGACTTATCATTAACGATGCAAATCGGGAGGACTCTGGCCAATATCGATGCGAAGCAGCCAATGAATTTTCTTCAGATTCCGATAGCGTTGATATACATGTAGCCGGTGAGTGATTCTGATTCATATTATTATACTTTATGTATTTCTTCGGGTAAACAATTCAACATGCGTTTTATTTACGTGATTGGTTTTTTCAGGTATTTTTATTCATCCTCATTGCCAGGATAATACGTTCTTCGCCAATTGCGAACTTATTGTGGCGGCCAAATATTGCACACACAAGTACTACGCAAAGTTTTGTTGCCGATCATGCACAGAGGCCGGTCAGCTACCGGCGAGAGGACCTCATATTGACAACTCAAGAAGAAGAAGGAGATCTATTCCACGAATACTCCTGTAAAATGCCAAATCGACTTTTCGGTATTTCCGACACGTGATAGCACATATCGATTCTGGATCATAGCCGGCGGGATTCGCAATAGAAAAAAAATGAAGAGAGAAAAAATAATTGCGCGTGTTTGTCCCTATCGGACGTGCCGGATAATCGATTTGTTAAATCACTGCCAAAGCCTTAGAGCGTTTATACATAGATATATATGTATATGGTATATGTGACCCCATCTAAAACGTATGAGATCAATATCGTGCGATTCGGCTTGTGTGATCTTGTTCTTCGACGTTTCTATCTATGTATATACGATCTGACGCTGAATCCTAGTCCGACGGAGTCATATTAGGCGGGATAATTAACTTGTTCTTAAGAGATCAGTGGAAACATCGACCGTGCGTATATCTTTCGGACATAACATCCCGCATTATCAAAATAATCAATGTCGATTTAAGATGATTCACACTATATGGCACGGACCGTCACGTTTCGGCAATTGCCGTTATATTCGCGCCGTCAGTGACGATACGACTAGCATACGGACATGTGTGAACGTATAATGTGAATCAACCTTTAAGCGCGTAATTTTGCGGATCATATTATCGAATATATGCGGAAAATATTGTTTCTAACTGATATTTTTTTATATATTTTATGTGTCATGCCATAATAATTATATTTCAGGTTAACCGTAGAATAATTATGACTCACAGCAGCGTATCCGCAATAACGTACGATTCTTTTCTTTTGAATGAAATCAACAGTAAAGCAATTTTTTCTTTCGGTAATTCCTGAAAAATTTTGAGAATATAAAAAGTCTTTATCAATGTGAGACAATATAGCATAGCCATTCCTTTTTCACGCAGCATAGGATTAGTGCGCACGATATAACGATATAAGAATGAAATGATATACAAAGTAAAGTTTACTTACATAGAACATTATCTAACAATAAATTGAATAAAATTCTTCCTTATTGGACATACTGCTTAATTAAAAAAAGAACTTGTACCTATTTATATTAAGTGTATGCTCATATGTTAGTCTGTACCATATAAATAGTATATTATGCAATATGCCATTTATATTCTATGATATTATTACTCGTTTCTTACACTCGTACATTATCATAATGTATATCGATTTCAACATAAACTCGTTATCTTTCGTTATTACACACACACACACACACACACGCGCGCGCGCGCGCGCGCGCGCGTATGCAACATGTAATTCTATTTATGCAAATGATGCGTAAATATTGACATAATTTCGCGTTCAATTTGCAATATTCTTAAATTGTGTATTGCATTTTATCTTTTATTTGTTCGCAACACGCATGTACAAACATGTAACCAATCTTCTACTTTGTCCAGCAATCAGTTATTGTACTTGCGGGAAAAGTGTTTTATATATAATTATATACAATTATATATAATTATATATAAATATGTCCATATATATATATATATAAAATTTTTTCCCGAGCAAATTTGCTGCATTTAAAGTTTATTCCTGGAACGTTTCAATCGTAACTATTAACTGTGTACTGTTTATTATCATTAGACACATTGTCATTCATAATGTATCAGATAAATTAATTCGAAATACTTATAAAATTATAAAGATAAATGGGAAGAAAAAAGATACTAATACGCAATTTGTACGCATCATGAGTGTAAGTCGAGATCGTTACCGATCAGAACCGACGTATTGCAAATCTTTAGAACAACTCCTGATTGTTTCATACTTGCACCGATTCAGTCGCAGTAAAACGCAGTGCCTTATTAGATGACCTTTGAAAGGATTGGGGAAAGAGTGCTGAATATACATGACGTCTCACTAGTATAAATAGCTGTCACATATCCGTGTACTTCTTTTTAAAATGATACTTGATCATATCTCGTCATAAAATAAATTAGATTCATTCAGAGATATTCATCCAATCGCGAATAAGAATAGTATTGATGAAGATATTAAGTACTCTTCTCCTCCATGCTCTCTTTTAAATATGACCAAAAGTAAAACCGTTATAGTGAAAAGTACTACGTAGTGTAATGTTCCATTTCATTCGACAATTCTAGTAATTATATAAGCAATCGACATTGATCAGTTGTTCCCGACACATCTTAGATATACATCGACCGTATTAATACGTCCTATTGTAAATAATTATTTACATAATACAATTTGAGACGTTGTACATACAGAAAAATATCGTTCTATTTGCTAAGAAAAGTGATTTCTCTTTTTTTTCTTCTTTTAAGTAACGATTATCTTCAACGAAGAATATTTTCTAGATCATAGTCTTAAAATATAAAATAAAAAAATTCATTTTATATTCTAAGTCAAAAGTAAAAAAAAATTTGTTATGTACTTAAAATAACAATTTATTTTCTGAAAAAGAATTATTATAATATATTATTATAATATAAAATTGTATCAAAGAAATATTTGAAAATATTAATAAATAAATCGAATTATTATTTTAACTTAATATTATCGATTGAAATATTAAGCTTACTAGGAAAATTCAAACTATATTCCGAATAAATTTGATGCTTATGGTGAATCTATGATAGATTTACGGAATATATGAACTTTTGAAATACTTGAAACAAATAATCTTTACTTAAATATGGTATGTATTTTTCTGTGTGTAGCCTCCGAACATATCTTGTTATTTTACGTGTAGATATATCATTTTCACACATTACTGTTGATTTATCGTTAATTCCACATTATCCAATACATATCACGAAAGTGTGACATATCTTGTACAGTAACTACTGATGGTACCTCAGGTGTGTCTAGCAACGTTATGATTACATCATGAATAACCTGATTAATTGGGACCGCGATTCGCACGGATTCGTTGGAATTTACCTCACGCGTAAAGACGTCGATTATGATCCGCTGTCTTCCTCGACATATCGACAAAGTGTGTCGCACTCATCTCATCTTGACCTTGCGATATTGACGATATTTCATCGATTATATTACGATCGATATTATAAATTTTGACACATGCTTGACTTCCTTGTAAAAGAAATTTATCAAGAAAAAAGGGAATCATGATTCATATCTTTCATACATTATAGATAGACGTATATAACTCATCACATAGCGCTATCGTAAAGTCTTAGATGTAATTGTAATTGTAAGTACTAGTAGGTAATGATTTACATATATATTATTAACATATATAGAATTTTAAAGTGAAAGTAGGTATATAAATATACGAGAGAGAATGTCATTATCTGCAATTATTGTATGGACAATAATAATATATAAGGTCCTTAAATATATGCGATTACACTGTGAAAACAATTATTATTTTATAATAACAAAAACTAATCAATGAGACCATTTATGAGAGCCATTTATGAAGCTTTCTTCTAATTGCCAGCTGATAACGATATAAACAAATTTTTTTTTAATGTTGCTATGTATGATTCTATTATTATATATAACATATATATATATATATATATATATATATATATATATATATATATATATATATATAATATATATATATATATAATGTAGTATCACATATATACATGTATAATAATATAGTATCATAGAGAATTATTGATTAAGGATCTAAAATATATTTTTATTCTGCCTTAAATCTTCTAAGATTAAAAAATTGATACAAAAGTTGACAGTAATTCAAATCAAATATTGACACAATTGACATATACACATATAAAGTCAAATTTTTGTTGATCCGTTGCGTAAATTTTGCACGCGACTAGGACGCATCAAAAAACGTTTGTGCTGTTCCTCGGCCCTGACGGTTCTTTCTATGCGTTCCGTGGCGATACGTTCGATCTCCGCAAATAGCTCGCTGTGTATGTCTATGCATTGACGAAAGTCTTTACGATCTAATCGATACACTTCACAGACTTCAATTGCGACAACACTGGCTACTCTTCGCTGATCTGCCACTAAGAGTGCGACTTCACCAAAATGGGCACCATCATTCAAATGGCACATCTCGAAATAACAGAGAGTAAATTTCATTTTTGCAGTATAAACAAACTCAATCTTAAATATTCAAAAAACTAACTTCCTTTCCAGTTGGCGTTAAAACCGCAACAGTCCCTGTAGACAAAAAGAACATACAGTCACCCTGACTACCAGCTTTAATGATTACGTCATTTGGCAAATATAACTCGAATTTTAAATTTTTCACTATTGACTGCAAAACATTTCTCGGCAAACTCTTAAAGATTGCCACATTCTCGATCAATCGTCGACAAGACTGAAGCGCAATCTCTTCACGTAACGGTTCTATAAAAAATCCAAATTTAATTTCAGTTATCTTGCTAAGAATTTTATTTTAATTCTGTTACGCTCCTCTCCTCCCTACAATAAACTCTTTCATTAACCTGTCAAATCTGACAAAATCCGTTTACTACGAAAGTAAGTGTCTTTGAAGCGATAATGATAATAAGCTAAAAGACGTTTCTTCATATGTGGCAATAATTGTTTTTGTCTCGTGTATGCTTTCACTTGATCTATTAACTCTTGAAATTTTGATTCGGATGATTTTCTTTCAGCTTTAATACGAAGAAACATAACTGAAAGATACAGCGACATGTCATCTGACATTTTAAAAAATTTCTAATAATGTATGTCTTCTAATACAAAGATGTAGATATTATTCAATATCTTACTCAACATATAGCACACGATGAATCTGCCAATAATCATAAGAATGCTATTGAAAATGATGGGGCCATCTGTCTCTGGTACAAACAAGCCATAGCCACTTGATAATATATTTTCCAGTACTATAAATGCCGCGTTCTTGAATCTGAATTTGAGATTGCGATCTTCTAATTTCATCATCCAACAATCCTCGCATTCCTTTTTTTATTATACACATTACACAAAAACATTTTAACAATTGCATCTTTAAAAATGTAAAAATATGGAAATATTCCTGTAAATCTTACAACAATATTGTAGATATACTTACCGTTGGCGGAATGTTGACAAAATAAATTAGTAAAATCGGTATTAAATAGCACAAGCAAGAAAACCAGAAAATTAAGTATAATCCCAGCAATAGGGTAGTACATAATTCAAAATAAAAGTTTTTTATTTCAAAATGCTGAAAAAGTAAAAAAAGTTTATATAATATTTATGCGGTTATATATCTTCGTAGAAAATATAAAGATAGATTACCGTAAATAAATGATAAATGTTTGAGTTGAAAGTATAATAGCGTGTCAACTTTATGAGAGGCATGATGTTAATTAAAGTAATGATATAATGAGGATTATTTCCTGGCAATCTTCGCCATCGCAGTGTCATATGATCAAACGGAAAAGACGATAGTGCATCCAGCAAAAGAAATCCTTTTAGATAGAATCTATGAAAAATATGTATTTAGTAGAAATTTAAGTAGAAATTAAGAAGAATAATCAAATAAGCAAAAAGAATTAATAATATGTATTATAGATACTCTTACGTGAATATTTTAATAGGATTCAACTCGACTGACATGGTTTTCTCGTCGTAATATCCCGTAATACAATTGATCACTATATCTAACCAGCAGATCGCATAAATTGGAATATTCACTGTATCAAGACGAATTATTTCATAATCCATTATAACGAAGCAAATCATGAAAGGAATTGTAAAGAAAGCAATCAAGTATATTGCTATCATCAAGGTATCCCACATTAATCTGTGAATTCGCTTATTCAGAAAGAAAACAATGTGTTTTTGTTGTAAAGTAAAATATAAAAAAAGTGTTGTTTACAAATTTTTTTAACAACTCCTTTTATGTTCAAAACATAACCTAGCGTAACTGAATGGATGTATTATCCACCAATATTTAGATCCAGCATGCCTTATTTTTTCAGTAGTCATTGCGGCCATACTATCCATATAAAGACCGCATTTTGGAGTGTATTTGTTGATGCCACACCACGTAGTCCACACGTTTTTAAAAGTCAGTGGTTTTATAACCATAAAAGAAAACTTGTTTTCTCTTTTCAAAGTCAGTTCACATATATGCTCGATCATAGTTTTATAGCTTAAGAATTTATTAAGCTTTTTACCGATGAAGTATCCAAATGGCATTTAATGTATAAGGTTAAACAATTTTATAATATTTGAGTAATATCGTGATTGATATGTCCAAAGAAAACTTCTATTGTTTTTTTAAAATTTCTCGATGGTATATTTACATTTTATTTATAGCCTCGATCTGTTAGCTGTAAAAAAGATTTACTTCAGCGTATCTCTCTCAAGATGGAATAAATTAAAATGGACTATCTAGAATATTCTGTAATGTATTCGAAATCAAGATATATAATTTGACGAACCGATTATCAATTGCTTGTTAGTGTTTTCATTTTTTTTCTTCATTTTCTAAAAAATTTAATCGGATGCTACAAATAATAGGATTACATAAAATTAAATTCTAAAGAAATTACTATGATGTATGTCGCGTTTGTAATTATTAAAAATGTATTCATGTTAAAAAATATAACTATACATGCAAGACATTGTAAGCCCATAAATCGACCACGATATACGCGCCGTTGTTACATGCGAATGCGGAACCGCTAGGAAGCCTAGCAGTCTATCCCTTTTTTTTAGCAACGGATCACCGGGACTAAGGGATGCGCTGCTAAGCACTCTTTCGCAAGAAGAATACCGCGCGGCGTATTATAATTGATGCAATCAGGCTCGGTACCTTCTTTTTCGACTTAGATGCATGTGCCTATATGGTATCATTTTAAATGGCTTGTCTATCTTAAGTATAAACTGCACACACTTTTTTAGATATTGCACACGTTCTTGCAATTTGGTTGCGTTTTGATAAGAATGTGATTTCAGTGATATTATTACCGATATATATATTTTTTAGCTTGAACTTTTTTGAAAAAAAAAAAACTGTCAAACATCATTACTTGTGCATATACAGATTATCAATCGTGATTATCGTGACCATGATTCCTTTAATTGATGAGCTAATTATGAGGTATACAACAAAGCAAGCACCAATCGAATATTCTATCTATATAATTATATATTTTATCTCCCGACTTAGCAAATTGGTAATTGAAAATAAAATATATAAATAACAATTAACAATATACAACAATATAAACAACAATTGAAATACCACTTTCACTTTTAATTATTAATATGCATGATAAGTATAAAGGATAAAATATTTTAAGAATTGAATTACTTTTCATTGCTGTTTGGTATTTATCATATCATTTTATTTCAAATAACAACATGATATTAAAAAATGCCTGATAAACCATTTAAAAAAATATTGACGCAACTAAACAATAAAGGGCCAAAGATTTTTATTGAAACAAGTAGCAATTTACGCTGGATTTAGTTTAAACTATCAGTCTTTCCGAGTATTTTCTTGCACTTTTCATTTTATTTTCTTTTGTAAACATCTTTAAAAAATATGAATACGATACATATCTATGTATACATATTTCTGATCTGATTCGACGTAAATGATTACATCGAATTTCTTGAGGCAAAATTTCTTTACAAATATAAATATGGAAATACACACGCACGCACGCACGTGCGCACGCACGCACATATAAAATATGTTGCTCACAGGCTTAATATCTAGAATATTGTCAGGGATGGAGACTTTTCTGGAGTACCTCATCCAAGCAGGGGATGAGAGTGATTTCAATAACACACAAATATTTTATCTCTTTTAGCATGCAACGTGGGTACCTTAGTCAAATACTGTTTTTTGTTAAATCATTCAAAATTTGTCAAAAAGTTAAGTATTTTTTTTTAATACCCCGAATTCTAAGAATTTCACATCCACGGGAACTCTGGGTGCGGAAAGCTCCATACTCTCCATAAGGAAGTCTCCATCCCTAAATATTGTTCTATCGTGTTTATACTCATATACATGTGTATAATTTTTGCAACATAATACGATCCTGTTTTAAACTAGAAGTTCTTAAATATATTTAACAGAGTAAAAAGGGCAATGTATTTCACTCAGAATTAATTTTCAAATTTATATCTCGCGCAAAAATATTTTCTAACATTTTAGTGAATAGAAATCCATATAAAACAGTATTATTTTGTCAAATAAATAATAAATATATGACAATTGCAATAAAATCTGTAATGAGAATAACATTCATAATGTTGCGTTAATTCTGTTAAATATAAAAACCTCTAGATTATCAAAGCGATCTATATTTCTTCATTTTTTTGTAGACATGCACATATTACCCTAATGCAACATTAACGATACTATGATATATGCGCTATCATCTTTTGGATAATCCTCGATCTGACAACTTGCGTACATTCCTTCTGAAGTTTATTAGGTGATCCACTTTTTTTTTAAATACAACATTGCGAAAATCACCACTTGGATATTCGGATAATTAATGTTTCGTATTTATGTTTACCGATTGAAACAATTATTATAATATCACTTGTCATATTTGCTTGAAAAATCGAGCGTAATACGTGGATATACACTATCCACGCATTAAAAATCGATATAGTTGAGCAACATTAATTATCAAAATGCATCAACTTGTTTATTATAGGAATGCGTGTTGATATAACGTCAGAAAATGCAGCAGGAACACATTATTCCCTCTTCAAGTTTTAACTTTAGTTCAGGATTCGGACAACGATCAACAATCAGAGTTCTGATTACATGTATCATACATCAAACATTTTTTTAAATGGCAGTTTTCAAAATTTTACTTTCTACAGATAGAGTGTGAAAATCTTTACGAAACATTATAAATTGTCCTTCGTAGATGTATCACAGTGCGCGGTATTCTCTTGCGAAGGGTTTTGTGAGGGAGAATCAACAATTTTAAACATCGATGCCGAGCAATTCTCGACTATCGGCCTTCGAAAATCGACGACGTAAACTGCGACGACGAAACTCCCTCCATCAGACGGACGCACGTTTTACCCGGAGACTGGCAGAAGTCGGAGGTGGTCGGTAACCCTGATATCCGGAAGGATCCAGCAGCTCGGAATTTGCTGGACCTAGACAAGTGCATGAGCATACGCTCACACAATCGTCTGTGTCGTGCACAATAGGCACGTGGCTGGCCAGAAGTTTCCCGTTTACCGCCACAACCTCGCCGTCTAATGTCAAAACGTGATGTGAGGCAGATTGCAGCTCAGCGTCATCGCGACGCGCCTCACCGGAATCCCTAAAGTGATGTTTCGTAGGATATTAATAATTTTTTTGCAGATATCTGTGAAATTTGTTCTGTTACAGAAAATATATTTACGTCGTCATGAAGCGCAATACGAGCAAATTAATACTGGCGGCGACTACAGCCAAACCAAACAGGATAAAGACCAAACTCAAAATTACATATCCAGGTTTATTGGAAAGCGCTTGATCATTCTGCAAAGTAATTTATTTATAAATCTTACCGCTTCTCTTGCTCGCGCGAGCAGATAAGCGTTATTTACCTGAAGAGCGACATAGTCACCAAAACCTATGGTCGTGAGCGTCACAAAACAATAATAAAAACTATCAAAGTAGCTCCAGCCCTCATATCTCGAAAACACTGCAGCACCTGTTGTAATAATTATACTCGAAAGCAGACCAGTCGCTAGCATAAGATTCATCTCTGTAGCTTCGGTTCTTTGACACCTGAGATACGTTTTTGCTCGTCTGATCACGACCGATGCAAACTTATTTAATCGCTCGCCAATACTCTGAAACATGACCAATCCCAAAGGGATTCCCACCATTGCGTACACCATACAAAACGCCTTGCCAGTTTTGGTCACAGGAGTGGAATGCCCATAACCTTGGAGAAAAAAAATTGTTTACATGTACATATTAAGATTTTATTAAAACACGATTCTTTTTCTTTCTCCCTCTCTCTCTCTCTCTCTTTCTCTTTCATTTTGTAATCATTTTATTTTAACATCAATTATGAATATATTTTTCGTGTTGATTTGATATAAAACATAATTTTTAAATAAATTTACATTTATTGTCTAGTCTTTAATGTATTAAGAATTTAAACAACTTGAGAGAGAGAGAGAGAGAGAAAGGGGAGAGAGAGAGAGAGAGAGAGAGAAAGGGGAGAGAGAGAGAGAATAACACAAGCGACTTACCAATCATGGCTAATACTAAAGTGGCAAAATAAAAGGCACCCGCGAATTTCCATTGCGGCCCCGCTTTATGTGGTTTGTTCTCTATTATTACAATTTCGACCATTTTGTAGTCCTCTGGCGTGATATTGTATTTCCTCATCATATTACGGCGTATCTCTGCAGCAGTATTTTTCACCGCACGCGAATGGCAGAAATAATTATCAATTATTGATTATCCGCTTAAAAATATTTATCAACTCAAGCAGCGAAAAGGGACTCACCCGAGAGAAATTCCCAGCGTTTTCTCTCAGTGTCCGATTCAAGGGCGTCAAATACCGCAGCACCAACAAGGAGATACGTAAATGTACACACTACCAACGATAGAGTTCTGACATTCTGTCTCTTCATCTTCTTTGTTTTGTCTTTGCGAAAATATCGCGCGCCTAGACACAGCGCGCTACAGAATAAAAAATTCAGCGATCACACTTTCAACGAGTTTCCCAAGATTTCCCCTGACACAATGTCCTTCGTCATGCGACATTTATGCAGGATAGCACTTTGTACACAACGTATAAATACATATTTATTTTGTACTGGAAAAATGAATATACATGCGGCAAGTATCGCATATCAGGAACACTCGTCTGAGAACTCGAAACGCCACGAGAGAAAGCACAGAACTCGCGAGACAACGCTGCACGCCCCAGACTCCGAGTATTGATCGCGAACCAACGAAGGAAGTTTCCTGGGAATACGCTGCTGCTGACTTATTCGAAAGTACACGTAACGATGATCACGAGTCTCGGTGGTAACTGCATTGATATTGCAACCAAGTGATAACCATACTGATATCACAATCCAGTAGTACGACGCGTTTTCGTTGCGACAGTAGTTGCGTCCGCACAGACCGCCAATCGATGTGAACGAGCTTCACCAACCTTGCATGGAAAAACCAACCGTTGATAACTCTCTCTCTCTCACACGCACGCACGCACGCACGCACGCACGCACGCACGCACGCACGCATGCGCACAAAAAACTTATCTATAATTTTATTATGTATTACAATTTAATTTTTATCTTTTAAATAACTTATTCGGTATTCGGCAGAAGACATTTATTAGATATTTATTCTAGGATTATAGAGTGATTACAGTTTTTTCTGAGATACAATAACAAGAAGAAAAAAGTTTTTCTTTTTTTTAATACATAAAATTATTTGCTATTATCACTTACAAATATTAAGAAATCTATGCAAGATATAATTTCGCATAATTTTATAGATATGAGATTTCATTCATTGGAAAGAAGAGAGATTTTATGTATTTAAGATTGTATGTATACAAATGCATATATATGTAGAGAGAGAGAGAGAGAGAGAGAGAGAGGGGGGGGGGAGAAAAAGCGAGAGAGCTTAAATAAAGAATTGGGTAATTCTTACATTTTTCCTATCTTATTTTCACAGTTGGGAATCGTGCTCGCATAAACGTAAATTACGTACAAAATATTATAATAATTCTTTAACACTTGTAATCTGATCAATAATTTAATCATTATGCTCGACGAAACAATTTTGTAAATATATTTCATGAATGGCGTCTTTGTAGAACGATAAAAACTCGTTGTTATAATATAACAAAGAAAAAACATATGGAAAGAGAAACATTTTTTACGATTCGCATTTTTTTTCATGGAGCATTCTATTTTCTTCATACGCTTGCATGATACACCAGTAAAATCTCAGCGCGTCGGGTCACATTAGGAATTCGTTGAGATAAACGACGAGTAATTGAACTTAATTCCACATCTTTGTATTTGTATTGACTATTTGTCCTTGAATCATGAATATATGTACTGGATATGTTTACACTTTACAAGCAATAAATCTCTGAGATTTGACAGATTTGACGTGGTTTGCTCAAGAAGCATAATTTTCAGACTGTATATAAAAGTTGAGCTTTAAAAAAATTATTACGTGGCGTGATTACTTTGTACAGAAAAATATTACTGGCTACAACATTTCCTCTAATAAATGAGCACTTGTACACTAAATGTATTAAATTAATATTAAGCATATAAGCATATAAGCATTTTAATAATAGATTTGTATGCGTTTATTTCGTCAAATCACAGTACAAATTTTAAAAATATTCCAAAAAAGAATTTACAAATGTAATCGAGACAATTAAGTATGCAAACAAAAATTAATTTAATTTTATGATACAAAATAATAACTTTATTGTGTAATTAGATGTGAAAAACAATATAATCACGACTTTTTTATTTTATAAATTTTTAATTTTAACTTGTAATATTTTTATATTTTACGCGTGTAATATTTATTTTATTCGAAAAACTTCAACTTCAGGAACAAAATAAATTTTTATGTAAATAATTTACCATAACTGTAGTGATATATTTTTGCAATAAATTCTTTACAGTGTCTTAAAATGCTCATTAGCATTAATATTAATGAATTGGTGAAAATTAAATCGACGCCCAATTTACAAAACTGGATATGTTTATAAATTCACATTGAAGATTGAAGTATTATTAAACACTAAAATCCAGCTCAGATCGAAGGTATGTGACACATTGATCTAGTGTTATTGTTAAATTTATTACAATATTAAAATAATTATATGTGATTTTTTTATATTTAAATCTACATTATAACATATACAATACATATCTATTTTAAAATTCTGAAATTGCGATTAAATTCGTTACTTAGTTACTTTTCTGTGAGAATAGAATAACGAAAGAACATCATTCAACTTTTATATCAAGTCGATGTCAACTATGCGACTGCGTGTTTTTGCGATGCAGAAATGAAAGCGAAATATCATTATCAAATAATGGCGTCGTCAAAAAGAAAAACAAGAAACCAACCTACAAAAAAGCGAATAACAGGACGAATATCACATTCTGATACTCGTTCCCGAATTAGATCGGCACGCTGTAAACACGCCAGCACTCCGTATCAACGGCAATCATATGATTCCATCAGTATACCTCAATTGGTCTATGAACTTCTTACCATCAATAAATATAATCATGGTAATACAATTGACACATAATTACATGATTGGCACTGATAAATTGCAGTATATAT
>JANQDE010000069.1:994694-1010897 GCA_037157785.1 Cephalotes varians
TATATATATATATATATATATATATATATATATATATTCAGATATAATTAAATTATTTTAATCTATTTGAATTTTTCAACTTAAAACCAAGTATATCTTCCAAGTATCCAAATATATTCCAAGTAACATCTAACATTGTATTTTCTATTCCAATTGTATATATATATATATATATATATAGTCTACATATAATTATATAAACAATATTTGATATAATATTGTATCATCAGTTAAAAATTAGATTTGTAATCTATAATAATATTATTATTATATGTTTATTGTTGTAGAAGCAAAACGCTTTCCGTCTCCAGAACACTTCAGGACACACTGTCGGAAACCTCATAAGCAGCAAAGGCTTTCATACAAAGTGGTTGATCACCGTGATAGTTCAGAATCCAGACAAATGTCCGAATATGCAATAGAATCTAGGCCTACGTCCATCGATAGTCTCATGGAAGCAACTGCAAATAGCTCGGCGCCGACAAGTTCCGCAAATAGCAGCGTGTCAAACGTCTCAATGGGACCAATCACGCTGGCAAACTCACTCAACAATGCCAAAGCACTTTTCAGAAAAAGATCCTTGGTACAACTGATTAATAATTACATCAAGGCTGGCATTGCAGAAGGTACATTTTTCAATGGAATTTCTCAGCCTGTGTATATGTGGTAAAAATAAATGTTCAACGTAATAGCAGCAAAATTTTAGATTCTTTCTCTTATAAGTAACATAAAGAAACTACAATGATATAATTGAATTTCATATTAAACACTTGCACAAATTTCCTTTAGGATTTACCAAGATGAATAAAATACTTATATAAATACTTATATCTTTTTTTATTTTTTTATTCCTTCTCCAGTCTATTTAAAACGAGTCGAATGATTTAGAAAGATTTTGCAATTTTGGAAACTATTTCTTTGTGTGTGTGTGTGTGTGTGTGTGTGTCTGCGCGCGCGCGCACACTTTTAAAAGTTCAATGACGTCTTTTCTTTTTCTCTTAACAATTTATTTTTGTATGATAAAATCTGACGATTTTTGTATACAAATATGTAATGACAATTCCTAGAATAAGTGCATCGAATGAGCACGTTTCAAGTAGACTGGCTCATTCAGTGTACCTCCATTATGTCTCCAACTGTCATTACATGCTACTAATAGTAGAGCTAATTGTAAGAGTGCTTTTGTTATCAAATTTCGATGACAAGTGACAACAAATAACGACAAGCCAATCACAGCCAATCACATCCACATTGCAGGAAAGCGACAAGCCAAAAAATATATCCGCAAAGCATTATCTTTTGGCGTGAGATCGGGTTATTTGATTCCGACTGATCGACAAGGCAACATGCTCCGTGTATGTCCGACTTTGGATACACAATCATGGAATTGGAGACGAGCCGATACTGAATCTCGACAAAGGCGACGCATTGCTCGACAAGGAAAAACACGTTTAATAACTATTGCCGATCGGAAGGCAATGCGTCGTGGAATTCTGCGAGATAAGTCTCTTCATATGGACAACAAGCGGATGGCTTTGAAAAAAAGATATAGAATGCAAGCTGTTCAAAGTCCTGCCAGAAGTTTGAGCATGTGGGAGAACAATCTGAGAAAATCACCTGATAAATCATTGTGTGAAAGAAGCAAACTGAAAGCTTTTGCGAGAAAGAACAGGTTAATTAATAATTTTATTTAAAATGAGGCATATGTGTGTGTGTGTGTGTGTGTGTGTGTGTGTGTGTGTGTGTACATTTTTTATTAGAAATTTGATAATCTTATAAAAACAAATCTTATAATTCTTTTTCACTATTCTCTAGCCATTTGAGCCAATATGCGAGTAATGCGTATTAATTACTCGGTACTAAAATTTGATACAAAACAGTTTTATATTTATATATTCTCTCTCATAAAATTGCGTTATCCCAAAATTGGACTTAACTTTAACTTTCTTATAAATCTATTTTTAAAAATATCACTTTTTTCTTATGCCTTTATATTCGACAATGACTTAACAAGTTTAAATGTGTTATGAAAATGAATTTAATGGACTTTAATATATTACTGACGTTTTAATACGCTTAAATGCATTATGCCTTAGATTTAAACATGCGCGCGCACACACGCACAGATAGACAGACAGACAGACAGACAAATAGAGTGATTAATTCTCTTTTTTACGTAATCATGGATAGTGTTTGCAATATTGTTTTAAATAAATTTTGTCAGCACATTTGTCTGTTTAAGAATAAAAATTAATTCGTTTGCATCATGTTCATTTTAGCAAAATTAACAATGCAATCAATAATAAGGGAAGACAACAACAAAAAAGAGATGACAATGGGAATGTCAAAAAGCCATTCAAGAAATGTCGTACATCTTTCTCCGCGAAGCGTGCTCAGAACGATCGTGAACTAGTTAAGGAAAGTTATAAGGATGTTAGCGGAAGAGATCGCGAATATAAAAGCAATAAAGATAATTATAGAGCTGAGAAACGAAAGTCAATGTCGAGTCAAGAGGACGGATCGATGGAGAAACGAAAGACCGGGGCGAATATCAATGATGACAAGATGGATTACGATAGAATAGAAAATAGAAATTCTAATGATAATGACAATGACAAAAAATCTGAAAAAGGAAATTTCAAACATGACATGAACGGCAAAACGACTAGAGAGATGGAACTTAAAAAAATTGAACGCTTTCTTGATTGACGCCTTTCTTGGGAGAAGGAAAACAAGAATCTCCTTTCTTTCTACCTTTTGCCTTTTCACCTTTTGTAAAATATATTTATTACATGCATTTTTAAGATTTAAAATTATATTTTTATATCGCAAATCTACATATGCATCGTTCTTTCTTCTCTACTTTCTTTTATATAGATTCAATAAAAAAGAAATCTATTCTGCAAATATTTGTCGTAATCTTTTTAAATAATATTTCAGAATACGCTCTCTGCAATATTAGATTAAATTAATTGATGTCTTACTGATACGATAATACTGCTAAATTAATAAACTTAAGTTTCAAATATTAATCAACAATAGAGATTCTTCAACTTGAATTTTATATTCAAAACGCAGGATCATTTATTGGATTTAACGCCGAATACAACACCGTTATTCCGAGTAGTTATCGATTTTGAATGGGCATTTTCGGCAAAATGCTACTGACAAACATTTTAATGTTGTCACACTTCTATTCTTCTTCTCTATTAAATATATTTATTGTAAACCAACTTGTTTAAATATTAACAAAGTATTAAACCTACTGCTGTCGAATTCAATTCACAATTAAAACAAGTATCGCCATAAATAATACATAAAAGAAAAAAATTTTGTAACTGTATTCAGAGCAAAAAATTACCATATTGATATATCTATGTTACTATTTGTTATTTATTATAGCAACTATTTAATCAGTTACTCGAACGATAGTAATTTTAAATGATTTTAAATAAAAAAAAAATAGAAAAGACGAGATAAGAAATAAAAAGGAAACGACGTCATTGGTGGTCTTTCTTTTTAATTCTCAGCAACTCGGATGATTTCTAATAAAATTCGCGCTGATGATCAACTGATTAACAAGAAAAGTTGAGCCAGACATATTTAACAGTTAAACAATAAATCTTTCACGCTGTCTAAAAGTAAAAAAAAAATAGCAAAACTAACAGTAACCTCAAAATGGCTCGTATAAAGAAGAACGCGCGAAATCGTCAAAAAATGAATGAGCGATTATTTCGACACAAAAAAATTAAAAAAATTTTAGTTATGTCTTACAATATATTCATATTTTTTTTTCCTAACAAATGTTATATAAATTCTAATTTGTAATAAATATAAAAAAAGCTTTTTCTGTATTTGATATCCGCTTTGTATATGTTGCACATAAATAAGTTTGCTATATTATTTAATTGTATGAAACATGATTCTTAGCTAACTTATATTTAAGATGCAGTTTTAATTTTCAATTTTAGTTAAAAATATGTAATGCCAACAAATCAACACTAATATTATAATATTAATAGTATACATATATGTGTAAATTTTTGATATTTTTCAACTTTTTTCCAATTGATTGATATAATACTATATAAAAAAATTAAATAAAAAAATTTTAATGAAAATAAAAACAAAAATATATAATTTATTCACTACAATATAATCTAAAGAGCATCGTCGTCGCAAGCCAAACATTCCCGAGTTAGTCTACAAATTCCTTATTGCAAATGAAGCTTTTGATAATACAAAATGTCATCTCGTAAATAAATGCCGTTGTTGTGAAGAGAAACATCATGACAAAGTTGTAGATTCTATCTCGCAAAGTATCGGCAGAAATACAGATTATAAAGTAAAGCAAGAATGACACAAGGACAGTGATAGAATTTCGATTAATATAATAACATAATTTCGCATTAATATAATAACATAAAATAACATCCATATAATTTTCGATATAACATAATTATCAAACAATTTCGAGAGTATACTAAAATATATAAAAATTCTATCAATTGCACACTTGAAAAAAAATCGTTGTAAAAATAAAATTAAGAGAGTAACAGATAAAGAGTTAAACTTATATATAAGATTATTTATATTCTTAAACAGTGACTCAATTTTTCTTTAAGTTGAAATAAATTTCGAAGAAAAGGTGAAAAAATAAATAAATACAAATTTAGATATAGATGTATGTAAGTATACTAATAATATATATACAATTACGTATTTACATAATTTATGAATTACTTAAATATCAATAGAAAAAGAACTTTGCTAAATGCAAATAGGAAAGGAAGTCTATAATAATATGATACATCTGTGCAGTTTACATGTTTCTCCAGTAATAGACGCTTCGTTTCTTACGATCGATAGAATTATTTTTATCTCTGCATAATTGCTAGGCGAAATAATTAGAACCTAGCGTTATAATCGCTCAGTGTTCACACAATGTGTAAACCACAATGTAGGTCTAGAAACGCGATAAAACGGTCAAAGGGATTTCCAGCCCGCAGAATCCCGAAGAGATTGCTGAGGATGAGGTGGACGATTATGAGATGAATGAGAATGATCCAAAGAGCAATATTCACACGAACGACAGAAGATAGAAAGGCAACCAAAGACTGCTCGATTGAATCAACGAAAATCGAATTCTGACGAGAAGCAAAAATCCGCGAAAACAATTGAAGAGGATGGCTCCGATTTATTCATCGACGAGAATGAAATTGATGAGAGTGAAAAAAAAAGATTGACATTACCAAATCATAACTTTTTAAGTGTAATTGCAATTTCTCTTGTAAAAGAGACAATGGTAAAAAAATTAGAGAATAATAGAAATTTGAGAAATTCAACTCAAAAAATTCAAAGATGAAAGAAAATTCGAAAATGAAGTAATGTGTTAATGAAATATAATTTATATTTGATTATTTTTTCTTTTTCTTAACATGCGCGGATATATACATATAATAAGATATCACAAGAGATACAAGAGACAACAAGAAGAACAGCGTTTCCCTCACACAACAAAAATTAGTTGTTACAAATTTACTTACAAATAAGTACAAGTCAAAATAAAATTGTCTATCTCGAAGCTTATATGTACTTATCTAAATCATATGAAATATCTAAGGAGATCATAAACTTTAACGTATGTACATGTCACACATAACAAGGAAATGCGGAAACGTTACATTTAGGAAAATAACGTAAGACATCATGTTTATATAAAGCGATAATGTGTCAGAAAGTTGTCGAAAAAGAAAAATAAGGCCAGCTTACAGATTGCAGAAAACGTTGGGTGACTATGGGGAGTAAGAGACGGGTCTTTTAATTGAACAAACACAAAGACGACATCCAATAAATACTATCACGAGCGTGTTAATGAAATATTGTATAAGTGCGGAACTGTATCTGCGGAATTTTTATCCCTCTTAGTCCCTCTCATCCCACCAAAAAATTATAAATTTCTTCATGTTGAAATATCGAAATTGGTGTACATCAAGTTTAAAGCTCTATATCCAAACAGATAATAATATTTTCTCTTTAATTTAAAAACAAAATGGAAATTTAAAGCTCATGATTCATTAGCATTGAAATTTATGTATTTTGTCTTTGTAACTTTCAGAAGAGATGCTTTAATTCACACGCAAGTTTCACTCCACTTTATTTATACATTTTTGATAAAAAATTTATACATTTTTTTATAAAAAAGAAACGCAAGAAAAGATTAAAACATTGAAGTTTTAACAAACGCACATGTGTAAAAAAAATTATTACATCTCTTTAAAAGACAAAAATTATTTTTACCTAGAGATAGTGCCATTTTACTTATTAAAATTAAATTTTAAGACTAGAGCATATACTAAAGCATACAAAACTTATCTTTTTTTTTTAAATTAATAGCTACTTATTAGTAGCTACTCAAGCAGTCAATATCAAGTTTCGTATATTACTCTCGTACTACAACCACACAAGATTTCTTTTAATAGAGCAAACCTAAAATGCGAGCAAACATTTTTTCAACAAATGCTTTTTGTATTGATACATATTTATTTAAAATTTAAGTTAAAATAAAATGTATATTATTCATATTCCATCTGTATGAATCCATCTCATATTCCATCTCAATGAATAGCTAATGAAATTTGTTAGGTCTTGTTGCATGTTATGTAATTCTACGCACGTCGATCGAAAACTATAAAAAGTGAAAAATCGACTGCAAAATCTGCTACAAAATTTTACGTAAATCTATCTTTCCTAGCTTACATCACTCTCATTCAATTGCACTTATTGTTAGAAACTCCCACTTAGAGTGTTTGTGTACTTACAAGCTGAACAATCGCAGTGTGATCTTGGCTAACTTTAAGTTGCAAAATATATCACTATACTATCTGTCTCTTCTCCTCTATTTTCTCTTTGATTTCATTCTTTATAATTATTTCAAATACTTATCATTATATTTTATCTTAAATTTACTGACCATTACTCTTACTCTCTTAACAGAGCAATGTATAAAGTTGTAGAAATGCTTTTTTAAGCATTATTTTATATAATAAAAAATAATATAAACTCATATTCTGTATATTGTTAGATTCTCATTTAAGATTGAGTTTTACATCAGTTTATTACCTTCTGAGCGAACCAAACTGCTGCGCAAACTGTATAAAGTTTTAAATCAAACTTAAACATCTAAATAACGGACAAGTTATGAGCGTAAATATGCGTAAGTCCGATTTACAATAGAAATGATTTATCTACATGATTCATATACAATACTACGAAATATGTACAAACTCTATTATTATTATTTATTAAATACATAAGTATACATCAAGAGACACGGTAGTGTCTCGCGACGAGTTTACTATACTATATATATATATAGTGTCGCGAGACCGGACCGTGTATCTTTACGCGAACCGGCGAGTTGCGATCCGTGATTACCGAATCTCAATAACGGCTGAACTGATGAAATTTTGAATAGGCGCAATCGATAGCTTGGGTTCGAATTATATTATAAAAGTATTTTCATTTTTTCTCTACGTGCCCTATGAGCGGAGATATTGCGACGCAAAGTTCGATTATATTATACATTATATCGTAATGTTATATCATAAGTAATTGTATATGTTTCTCACCGTTTTTGTCTTCGATTACATTGCCTTCTAAGATAAGTTTCATAAATCGGACAGAGAATTAAATTAATAGGATTGACAATAAATTTAATCATCTTTTTTTATGGAAGCAAAATCAATATTTTTTTGTTGCTCACACGAAGTGAAATTAAAAGTTTCACTAAAGAACGTAATTCAATGTGCAATAATGTCCACCAGTATCGCATCTATGAATTATATTATGCGTCTCCTTCCTTGTGCAATTACAAACACCGTTAAGAGTCGCGACCTTGACTAGAGCTCGTGAACTTCAACCCGAAATTTATGAGTGACCGCGCTCGTTCTTTCCTCTCGCTTTTTTATTCCACGTCGACTCATTCTTGCTGTTGCGTTCATCAACGTCGCACATATTATTCTGAGCATTATACTTGCTCGCTCTGCCGTCGATGCGCCGCGCCGCCCGATGCAGCATAAAGAGGTGAAACGGATCGATTGCTGCATCGCCTCTTCTCGACAACGAGACGTAACGCGGGAGAGACGTTTCTCGTTCGACATGCTCGACATTGTCGTCGCCGTCATCCCTGTTATCCTCGTCGTCCTCCATGTCGTTACTGTCATCATCGTCATCGTTGACTGGCAAATAAATGGTCGACGATTGCGCATCATGTAAACACAGAATTTACGACGATGTCTTGTAGCAAGTTGCTCGCAAGGTGGTTGAACGTCATGGTTGCGACGGCGGCGGCGGCGGCGGTGGCGGCGGCGGTGGCGGCGGTGGCGGCGGCGGTGGCGGCGGCGGTGGCGGTGGCGGTGGCGGTGGCGGTGACGATGGCGGCGGCGACGTCCCGATGGCAGGCGCGCCCGCATACACTCTCTCTCGATCTCCCTTTCGTTTCACTGGAGAATGAGAGGAGAGCGGTGGTTTCAGTTGGCACGCGGTGTCGCGATGCAAGTCGACTTGCATGCGTCACGTTAAATGTGTACTCGTGTGCTTATCATTTAGCTTAGAGTTTACAATTAATTAAACTGCCGATTTTTCTAACACACCATTTTGACAAGTCTCGATTGTCAGATGATCGAGGAACGGGAGCTAAAAGACGTTAAATACAGTGGAAGCGTATTATTGAATCGCCGAACCCATCTTCTCTCATCGGGTGAGTCTCACTGATACTGTTTTCGATTGGAACGATGAGAGTGTGATCATAACACATAATAAATACGAAACCTAATAAAATATATAAATATTGGCCAATTTTTTCTTCTTACGTAAATTTCATTTTTAAATCGCATTTTTAAGAAACATCCAGTAATCTTGCGAATTCGGAGATGCGGCTTGAATTGGAGCACGTTTCTCGAGATCGAAATGACTTGAACAAATCGAACTTGCAGTTTCGTGTGAGAAATCATTGTCAGTTATATGGCAAATAAAATATTTCTTTCTAATTATAAGACGAAATAATTTGACAAGATCATGAGATTACATCCATGAGGTCAACATAGCACTTTCACATCAACACTTGTAAATGCAAAGCGTGCGACGATTAAATGGCGGGAATAATTAACACGCTGTACATGCGTGTTAAAGAGAATAATTTTGTTACATCGGAAAAGCTTTCGTGTATAATTAAAGGCTCGCGCATCTACATTTGAATTATAGTAATTGTAATTCCTTCAATCGCTTAAGTTTAGTCATCTCTCATCTTTTTTGTCTCTATTAATCAATTTCGATCAGCAAATTGACACATTTACAACAAACAGATAGAGATTTCAACATATCTAATATTTATGTTTCTTTATTAACCATCTGATTGACTGTTAACATTGTCCTATTTAATTTTAAGCTTATTAATTTATATAAATTATAAATTTTATTGTAAATATGGGGGAGAAAAAGGGAGAAAAATATTCTGATTTTATACATGCATACATGGAAAGAATGATTTTGCTGAGGGATCCAAAATTTTGCTGGACACAGATCTGAAATATAACCCTATTGGGCCATCGAAATAATTTTGGAATAATATTGAGCAATGCTGTAAAAAATTTTCATCTTTTAGCAACTAGTTTGAGCGTTCTACAACGTTCTATAATTATTTTGATAATTCAACAAAATTACTTCTCTAACCTGTATCCAGCTAAAATCTCAAATATTCAGCAAATTGTTCCTTCCGTCGTAGTTTTGAAGGGAACAATCATATTTCATCGAATCTATACCTATTATCAAAAAATACAGGATAAATAATACGTTATTTTTCTCATTTGTTTCCGTTTTGCAAGAAACAGTTTGAAGCAGTCGAATAACTTGGATTTTATGTCATGCCCTTCTTTTTATCCACATCTGCTTGTGAATTGCAGTGCTTACACGATCGACTGTTCATGGATGAGAACGTTCTCGTTTCTTCCGAACAATCATCCCATTTCGAGAGTTTCATAAAAAGGAGGATAAATACAAGAGGAATATGAGAGGATCAATTTGTCATGATCAATTATTTTCGCACTGATAATGAATTGGCGGCGGCGTTGAAGGAGAGAAATATGCATTGTTAATCTAGGCCGTAGTCGGCCTTATCAATTACGCGCAGACGTCATTCCCGCAATGTTATTCCCACATTGACAACATTGAATTTCAAATTCGACATCGAGATATGCGATAACGTAAATCAACTATTCACATCATGTATTTCTGACGTTCCGTGTCGAAATAAGATAAAACGAATGAAATTTCTCTCACGTGAAATTTTCATACGCTAATTTAATTAAACATGTTACAAAATAATTTTTTATAGTCAAAAAATTACAAATAATGTCTTCAACTGTAAGACTAATATTTGTCGTACGTCAAATTTTTCAAGTGTGTTGATTGACTATAAGATAGAGAATTTCTGGAGATTCAAAAATTTCTTTCCTCTGCTCTTTCTTTGCCAATCAATAAAGATGTTTCGATATATCATATGCCGTCAATATGGAAAAATCTATAATTTATGTTACGTATACTATAATTTTCAGTACTGGCAGTGTATATCGCAACATGGTCACACTTGAAAAATTTGTCATACGTCTAATGAGATGTCAGCCTAAGAGGACAGAGATAACTGAATAACTATACGAGCTCTGTTCGAATCTTTATGCATATAATACATGTTTTCATCTATTTCGTCGATTTTGTCAGGAAATTGAATTTCTTAAAAAATAGGCATTGCATATTTTTTAAGATGTACATGTATCTGATATAATTTAATCGGAGAGTTTTCAATGCGAAACATGTGATGAAATCATGCAATGATATTTCATTTCTCGCACGACAAACATAATGCGTGAATTACTGTGTTATTCATATATACATATATACATATCTACACACACACACACACACACACACACACACACACATTGTTCTATTCTATATTATCCTAAAGAAAAAAAATTTTGGAGAAGAAAGGAGTATTGATAAGAGGAGAGTATTTGTAGTGTTATATGTTTAGAATTAATTATAATTGAAGCAATATTACATTAATGATATTATCGCAACGAAAAAAGAAAAATTATCTCTTTAGGTGCATCCTCTTTTCTCCGCAATTAAACAGTTCGTTTATGTTACATATGTTATTCAAAGTCGTCTCATACACTTTATACGTTTATATGCTTTACACGCTATATACACTTTTCTGATGCAATTGCGTTGCTGCGCTGTCTTACCATCCTTTCACTAAACACAAAGACGCGTATCATTGCATTTTTCCCTCGAAAGAATAGGGAAAAATAAAGAGTTATATAGTTATAGCGAGAAAACAATTTTCCTTGTTAGAAAACGCTTGCATTTAAAGGAAAACGTGTCAAAGTGATTTTGAAGCCGGCAATTTTAAAAAACAAACAGTGCTGTGTTTATGGATACGCCGTCGACCGTGTATATCATCGTACGGAAGAGTCGCTTTGCGATTCTAATTTTCTTATTTTAATTTCTTAATTTTGCAATCTTAATTTTTTATGTAGAAAGAATGCTCCAATTGTATAATAGTAGGCGCACCAACCTGTTTACTTGTTTATGCCTTCCATTATCTATTTTGTTATCCATTTTTTTCCACTATCTATTTCCATTATTTATTATTAGCATTATGTAATCTCTCATTTTCAGTTTACGCTCGCTCTGTTACTCCGTTCCTTTTAACTTTTACTTTTCGTTTACTGCAATTGATCATCTCTCGATGTAGCGATTCATCATTCATTTCCGATCCGCACATATGGATATTTGCACATTTTACATAAAACTTGAACATAATTCTGCACATGCATATTATTTGCAAAAAATAATGTTTCAAAAGAAAGAGGTAGTGTCGCCTCTACTTTAATCTCTCAGAGTATATAAATCTCCGAATTGACAGACGATATCCAATCTTATCCCAAGGCAACTTCCGATTTCCGAGTTTTTACGTTCCACACGCGATGTAATTTTTCTCGAATTTCCAAATTTTTTAATGAAGCGCCCAAGTATCATTAGGATAGTTAAACATAAGGAATTTTATTCTGCAAATTATAATTTTCGATTCAATTACGATTGAAAATTGAGAAAATGGATGTCCAGCGTTCTCGAATCTTGAATCTGCGGAACACGCGTTAAAAAATATTTTCCATGAAATTTAAATTTTATCCACTATTCGAAAATTTTGTCGTATATCATCTGTTGCATATCAAAACGTTATGCTGCGCGTTTATCCGCAATGTGAACGTAAATTTCAGGCAAAAAAGGCATTTCAGATAAAAAAGTTTAAGAGTTTAGACTTGGCGGAAATTCAGCTTATATAAAATTTTTCTAGCGTATCGAGCATTTCAGAAAGTGACGATATCTATGATGATTCAATACTAAGGGAGTACTCCACTACCAACCCAGATTTTATTTTTGGAATGCAGTCTAGGTTTTAGATCATCGTGCATCATAGGCCGTTCACGTTACGCGAACTCATTTTCTCAAGTTTAAGCGTCATTATTCCAAGTTCTCAATTGTAGATCGCGTGCTTCAAAATTACACTTGACTATTTTATCATCCACTGAGAGAATTTTATCATCCAAAATAGAGTACGTAAAAGAGCTTTTTACCTTTTCCTTTGTTACACCCACTTTGCCTTGTTGTTTCAGTGATAGCCAAAAGCAAAAGGCCAACGTTGAAAACGCATATCATGTCAAAAACGCATTTAATGTGTTTATGCAATGTTATGTATCATAGAAAAGCTTCTAAACTCTTGTAAAAATTTCTTAAGTATACAACATCGGATGTCTTTAATTAATGAGAATGACATTAATTATGATGTAAAAATTTACAAATAAGCAAAATGTAAAAGTTATTGAAAGTTATATTACGTAAATTCCTTTTTATTTTTATATTAACATATGCTACATTTCCGCACAATCACTCACAAATCTTCAAGCACGGAAGAAACAGAAAGAAATTATATTAAAAGATATGATGAAAATTTATTTCTATTTATCTAATATATTTACGAATAATAAACACACATACTACGTATAACATATCGTCCTGAAACGAAAACAAACTCTTTAAATTTGAGAAGAAGTGCATGCTGGGAAATCGTCGAATAATTACAATACGATCTAGGACAGAAATAAATCTTAGAACGAATTATCATTTAACACAATATTATAAAACAAAATAAGTACATTACATTATATAATATTGCAATTATTTGCAGATATGTATATTTTACATTGCAGAATTCGCGATGGCGGTCGGAAAAATAATCAAGCATAAAAAAACTCGTTAATTCGAGTTAATCGACGCGTCGGAAATGAACAATGCGAAAACTGATAGTTTTCATTATTAGCTCTGCTGCTTCTGCCATTCTTTCTGCAAAATGAAACTTTATGTTTGCAGCTAATTCCGCGCTCTCAACTATTCCGCATATCCTTTTTTCGGAAAACTCGCGCTGTAAGGAGTTGCAACGGCTTGCAACATCATAGTCATTCTTGAAGAATATTGATTAAGCATTAATCGTATATAATGGAGAATCATTCTCAGTTATCGGAGAACACATTATATTGGATGATAGACAGATTTCAAGAAACTGTCATGCATTGAATATGTGTATGATATAACATTTACAAAAATTAACAAAAATGTTACCTCTTTTGTGTTTTTCATATTTTTATCAATATTATTATCAATATTTTTATCAATATATATTATAACACACAACGATAGACTTGACAGATATTTGTTTAACTTAAAAATATTTAGCTTAATTTAGTTTTTCAATTGAATATTTATTTTCGATTCATTGAATATTTATTTAGATACAAAGCGAATAGTGGAAACGAATTATATTAAATAATCTAATAAAAATTTATTTTTCTCTATTTATTTGATATATGTACGTAAATAATACAAGAAAATATGCATATCATCATATAATATATTGTTCCGGAAACAATCTGACGATATAAAAGATATTTGCAAAGATACTTTTTATTGGAGATTGGTATCGAATAATTACGAATCGATATAGTACAAATCTCCTTTCGCAAAAGCAAACACTAACGCACACGTCACGCACACGCGCGCGCGCGCGCGCGCGCGCGCACACACACACACACACACACACACACTCTCTCTCTCTCTCTCTCTCTCTCTCTCTCTCTCTCTCTCTCTCTACTCAGTTTCTCTTTCTTTCGTTACGCTAATAAGTGCTAGAACTATGTTGCTGTTTAATCTCGTATTACCTCGTCAATCTCATCATTTGTATACATTTTCCTTGGTGTTATCAGATTTTCATCTACATTACTTGAATTTGTTCGAGTAGAGCAGAGATATTTCCGTCATCGTATTCGAATAATGAGATTTGAATCGATCGATTTGAATATTCCGCGCATATATACACGTGCAAACTAGATCTCTATTCGAACATGCAAATTCATTGCAGGACTTCATCATGTTGAGCAGACATGCCGCACGTTTTACGTAAGAGAATGAGTATGAAATATTTGTCATATTATATATTGAAATTTGTATACATATACAATGAGAGAGAATAAATATCAATTACAGCAAGCTGCAGTTTTTCGTGATTAATACATATTTTAAATAAATTATAAAACACAATCTTCGATCGATGCCATGCGCGAATCTTTGAAGATATTTTTGAAGAGCGTAATGATAATGGCACGTTTTATACAAACATGTGAAATTAATGATGCCATTAATCACAGTGACTGCAGAAAGAGCAAAAGACAATTTGTAACGATCAAGATGTGCCGTTTACGCACTCACGTATCAAGCATGAATAGACTTTATAAACATTATTCATGTTTATTGGCTGCATTCGTTGTAATTTTTATGAATTACAAGCAATAAATACAATTTGCACAAGATAACATTGAAAAAGGACTAACATCTCTAATTTGGATATTTCTAAAAGTAAATATTTCACATATTGTTAGTATCTAATCTGAATATATCTACAAAATATTACTACATGATAAAGATCACGATATTTTCTCTGAACTATATGCGTGCGCGCGTACACAAGTAGATTGTCATATACTTTTTTTATTTAGGATATTATCTATGATATCGCACATTAAAGACTATCGAGTTAGATATTCTTCTGCAAGTTTATACACGCTTATGCAAAACTCGCTATTCCATAGTAAAATAAAGTGACATAATATTTCATATAATCACAACGTGTCTATTACTTTCGCATAATTCAACTATGATTTATGATGCTTTATCTAGATAGTGTGACATATATTGACTATATATAACGTAGGACAAATTGATTCATTGCACTTTCATTCATATAAATGTTTAGCAGAGGCCTAATTGCAATAATTTTTAATGGCTTTATTACTTTAATAACTTTTATTAGTTTTTAAATCATTATAGTGATAGCAACATATCGATTCGATGTTTCTACATGAATATAACAACAGCTTCTGAAGAAAATGAGCAAATCATTTTTTCGCAGCAAAAACGCTTTTCACATCACATATGGGAAAAATAGGTCGCCTCGAAATTTGACATGGGTTATTAATGAAATTAAATTAAATTAATTTAACTAACAAGGTTCTTATGCGGCTTAAACGCATCTTTGGCTCAAGTTATCATTGTTATCTTGGGTACCAATACTTTTACTCGCATTTCTTTTAAACATCTTTTCATATATTCAATAAGCACTGTTTCATGTGAATACTTCATATTTGCACTTTTTACAATTACGCGTTTTGAACGCACCTATATAATTTGTTACGTTAAAGAAATACGACATTACAAAATACAAAATATTCGTGAGGCATAATACAGCACTACTGTTTATAAATTCGGGAACGATTTTCTCGCGTTTCACAAAAACTTAAGTATCTCTATGAAAAAAAATTGTAGAGAAGTTTTTAAGAGTTTCTAAAAAGGAAAAAGAGGAAAATAAAGCTTGAAACTGACGTTTGAATGTTGTCTCTATAATATTTTGTTCCTAAATTACATAAAATTGAAAAAAATCTTTTTAAAAATATTTTTATTATTTTTTGAAGCGCTTTACCAGGATGGAACATCATCGGACAAAATTTAACAGACAAGCATTTTAAAGTAGAC
>JANQDE010000069.1:1012567-1052961 GCA_037157785.1 Cephalotes varians
TCTCTCTCTCTCTCTCTCTCTCTCTCTCTCGCTCTCTCGCTCTCTCTCTCTCTCTCTCTCTCTCTCTCTCTCTCTCAATTTACAATATATGTATTGAAACTTGTATACAGAAGAAAGGAAGAAAAAGTATATATATGTTTTTTTTCTTTTGTTCTTCCATGCATTCCATGTACTTGTTTATATATAATCGTTTATTGATGTACTCGTTGGACATTAAAGATTGATCGCGAACATGGGCGAGCTATCTAGTAGTCTATCTAGAAGTCTATCAGGGTCAAGTGCATCAGACACATTGCCAATTACTTGCATATCCATTTCTATGAATGTCGGTAGATTTATATATATATATACATACGTACACGCTAAATATAGTTCCCAGATATTTTCTGGTTAAAAATACGACATATTAAAAATAATATTAAATGTTATATGTGGATGTGAATAATATTTTATATGCACGATCGTTATAACGAGATGTATTAATGCAAAACGCAAAACATTCATTTCAAGCTTTTCGGATAAGTACGGATAATATAATAGCATTCAGAAAGAAATTAATAATTATTTTAGAGAAGATATATATATATATATATATATATATATATATATATATGTCTGAAATATGTGTGTAACTTATGTGTACTACAAATGTAATGTGATATTAGATTTTTTAATTTTAATTTGATATCCTAATATAATAATAATGTAATGTAAAATACATATATAACAAGCAATTTTTTATCGATTGTCCGTAATTAAGAAAAATATTAAAAGGCAAGAAGTTTTAGAGACTAAAAATTATATAATGAACATATGAAGGAGGGCGATATCGCATCTCACAGGGATGAGTTTCAGCCGTATCAATTATATCACGATCGAAGTTTCGTAAAAGAATTATAAATCCAATTTTATCAAACCTAAATTGTGATTTGCTAGGTCAGTTTGCTAGGTCACGCAACGTGTTTAAATGAGATTGTAATAATTTACAACTAATTGTAAGTAAAAACGCAAAAAAGAATTAACTGATTAAAAGGAGATCGGTATATTTTTTGAGAAAAGACTAAAAAAGAAAGAGATATTTTCTTGGATGCTGCAGTAAATAGATAATTAAAATGAAAAAGCAGTTTTAACGACCATGGCCTTCTGGGAAATCTGAGAAGCAGCTAGGGAGGAAGCGTTGACAACGGGTTCAAGGCTGGAGACACGACGCGATGCAATGCGATGCGTTAAAGCGTCACTTTGTCTCCACGTGCCGCAACATACAATTTTGTTTCGATAAAACGCACTAGACAATTTTTTTAGAATAATTTTTAGACGTCTAACAATCCGTATCTTTTTTTAACTATAATGATAGAGATTTTTTGACAAATTTAAAGCTTTTTTTTTTTAATACTATAAGCCGCGATTTGCTTCAACTTGTTTACTTATTTAATATTAAATAAATATCTTGATAATTAAACTGCAAATTAAGATTATAGAAGATAAAAAGTTTCATTTAAGAAAGTTTAAGTGAGCAATAATTTTTATATTTTTTCTATAAAGTAAAATTTCTTCATAAGAGCTGTCTTGTAAAACACACAACCGCTTTGAAAAAACACAAAACCGTTCAATTTCTTCCATGAAAGCCAATTTGTCAAGACTCAAATATTCTTTAGAAGTTTACTGTATTCATTTACTTGTGCCACGATGGTGGCAGCTACTAACATACAAATAAATAGTCAAATAAACTTTTGCATAATTGATGGAATTGTATTATCTATCGCAAATAACACGTACATAAATAATACGTGTATAAATAAATCGAAAGTTTTTTTGTCAGAAAATGGAAAACGTATTGCAATGATAATTTTGTGCAGATACATTTGTGTAGAAAGAAATCAATGCAAAGAATTTCTGATGTATTCCTATCATTTTCGAATAATTAATAAAATACTTGTGATACTAACTGAAAGTAATACTAATTATGATACTAATATAATATACTAACAAAAAATGAATTTTTTTAATTTTATTTTTTGTAAAATTATCAGAAAAGAGAATTTTAAAACTGTTCGCTTGTCCTTTAGATTTTGATCTTGTTTTATGTTTGGAATTAAACACGGTATAATTTGTGCGACAAAACCGCAAATCCTTACCACGAACGCATCGTTAGTTTAACCGGCATCATTGTATCGCGACGTGTATATTGATTTTGCCTTATTGACCCACACGTCGGGATTCTAAATCACGAGTCGAGTATCGAATTGAAAAACAACAGATTAAAAATATACGACTTTATATAAAACAGTATACTATGGTGTATACTGTACGGTACTTGCTCCATTCTTAATTAGTCTCACTGTTTCTCGAAAACAATTATTAAACGAACAATTTACACATGTGTCGATAGATTCGAAAGGTTTCAGGCTTCAAGCAAATCGATATACGATCTCGCATAATCATATGTTCAATGTTCTCGCCAAAATCCTTGAGTATGCTCTCTGAGATGATCTCTGTATCTTACGGTCGACCTAGAATATTATGCGTATCGTGCAAACGAGCATCATGGAACAATGACGACGCTTTCAAAATCTCACTAACAAAAATTTATTCGCCAGTGTTCATTTTTGTTGGGTATTAAATTTTTCAAACTTTGAAGAACTCGGATTCTTTCTGGCCGATATTATTACTTCCTGCATTTTTTACTTAAGTAAAAAAAAAATCACATTTCGAGTGTTTCGCTGCCACCGTATATTGATTATTTAAATTACGCACTATCCGTCAATTTCCTGTTTTCATCACAAGGAATGTCGCATTCCAGCACGGAATCTCTAATATTAGGAATCTCGCTTACTTCTCGATCGGATATCAACACCGGAAGTTGACATTCAGTCAATACCGACAAATTCCAAAAATTGCGTCTCGAAATTTAGAAGCATCCACATTGGATCACTTGCATAAGCGCTATGAATACGAAAGATAGGAAAACTTTATTATGCTGGTATTAAATATCAAAAACAAATAACGCGCGTTTGCATATATTTAAGCGCATTTTTATAGTCATCGCGACTAACGATAAATGTATTTTTACACCTGTCGAACGTGGCATCGCAAAATTGTGGCTTGGTTCTTCATCATTTTCTGAAATAAATACCATTCTACAATAATTATGACAAGATTTTATATCATTCATAAATTTTTTATTTAGATGATTTGTAAGCACGATGCATATAATTTTACGATTGTACGAATTTGTAAGCTATTGTTGTGGGAATTGTGTAGAACATTGTGGATTTTTTCGGCATTTGTACAAATTTTCATTCTGCTGATTTCCGTATCAAAAGAAAGACAAAAGATTTCTTTCAAACAAATATTAGCTCTTCTATGCTCATTCGTGTACATTCGGTAAAGGTGAAGCAAACAGGACGGAAAATCTTATCTCTACTTTGCGATGTTATTACATGGCATGGAAATATTTATTCTTATGGCGATTTTTGCGTGATAAACGTGGTATTTTTTGATGCATATGCATATTAATTAATATTAAAGGTTTAAATTATTAGCGCCATTATTTACGCAAAAAGATGATACTATAGAATAAAGATTGTTTTGCTCTTAACTTTGAGCTTTTTATTGGAATTGTTATATCAACATTTCGAGAAAATCCTTTTGTAATTCTCGCATAATTCTCGGCATTCTTCCCTCATGAGAAAAATTGTATCAACGGCCATTATTTTTACTGCATCATGGTCAAAACCATGACATTTCTTGCAATATCTCTGTAATAATGTATTATCAATCCACAAAATCTCGTCGAACGTCGAACGTATCTTAAGAAATCTGCTCTAGGAAGCATTTGCTCTTTTTCCTTCTACTTTATTCTTCTATTTGATGCAAACGTTCCTGAGAATGGTTTTGTCGTTATTCATACAATTCATAAAGTTGACATAAAATATGCGGTACATATACAATAAAAAAATTGATACTCGACAAGTCACGCATATATAAGTCATACAATGTTTAGATTTGAATAGATTTAGGCGATTACAAAAGTAATCGTTGTATCGTATTGTATTTTGTACTGAATGCATTTACGTTATGTAATGTTTTCTTTAATAGGAATCTAACAAGGGCGAAGCGATATGCTCGCGTTGGTATTAAAGATTTGTCACGGAGATATTTACATCACAAGGACAAAACGATTAGCAATGCATGACTCCATGGGATCTAAATTTGAATATTCATATCGTCAATGAGTGTAATAGTGAGTGACGACGTCCTACGCGCGAAATAAATATCCGTTGAAATCGTCGTATTATCATTAAAAAAACTCATGTATATGTTAAACAAAATCTACATATTTCTCTATCGGATAATCACTTTACTCGTCAATAGAAAAATTCGAATAATCTTTTGAACGCATTTCTCAGCCGTAGCCACGATTAGTACGTGTGTGTGTGTGTGTGTGTGTGTGTGTGTGTGTGCGCGCGCGCGCGCGCCCCCGTGTGACTTAAAAAAAATTTTATAATAATATCAATGACATCAATTTTAGTACGCGAATATTCGTCTCTTTCCAATTTTTTTCTCACAAGTTTTAAAAGAGAAATAATATATAGATAAATATATTTTTTAAATTTTATTAATGTATATATTAAAAATATATATTTTTAATATATATTTTTTGAAGAATAAACTTCCGAAAAGTTATTACCTTTGATTTGGCTGATTTTCAACCTAATACTTATTTTAGCTAGTAAATAAAATAATTCCTAAATGAATTTTGGCATCTCCTGGCAAATGCCTCCACCGTCCCCAGCCCTCGTCAAAGATAAACTGTTTTTATTAATTATTTCAAAATTAAATTTCTTAATTAAATCATAAAGCCTCAATTAAATCACAATTGAAAGAGCGATAAATGAAGGTTTAATTCTTTGGAGGTCGATTGTCTGATCAGTTCCAGATGACGATTCGCTTTTATTGGAGATCGAAACGGATACCCGGCTAAATAAAACAGATGTATGACGTGCGTGATGAGACTCACACTCTTAAGTTTCATCTACAATGTGCTCTTTGCTTCTTGTTTTTTGCTTTCGCTTCTTACCTTTTTACCTCTTTGTACAGTTTTATTGACAATTGTGTTTCTTATCACATCTTTCTTGTCACATGTTTCCCTTCTAGAGTTCGTCAACTTTTATCTCTGGCGACAGAAAACAATGCGCAAAGAGGCAAAAAGGTAAGAGGCAAAAGCAAGAAACAAGAAGCAAAGAGCACATTGTAGATGAGCCTTAAAAATCTGAAGCCTCTCATGTCACTTCTCGTCGCTGTAATGCAATTTGTTTACTAATAATTGATTTTAGGTGTGTGATTGATTCCGGTTGATGTGCGAAACGTCAACCGGAAAATATTCTGGCAGTGTTTCCACGAGTTTCCAATTAATGCTAATAGAAAAGTGTGCACGAAGTGAGCATCACTCAAATTCTCTCTTCCGTCGACACTCTGTTCTTCTATATTACAAAATAATTTTTCCCTGAAGAAGGAAATTTCCTTGTAATTTTTTGTGGAACATCATTCAATTATATCAAGTACTTGTTCGAAGAAAGTCATAAAATAATTAGGTTTTTCTTCCTTTTTTTAAATTTTAATAAATAATAAATTATATTACAATAGCGTAAATAATTTAATAATCTGAAAATAATAAAATGAATAAATAATAAAATAGAAAAGAAATGTTATTATATTTTCTTCCTTATATCGTCTTGTATTTCACGCAATTGAGCGACGCAGAATACAAAAAGAATGACTTCCAAAGTTCTTATCGCTTGCGATCCATTGCTACTACATCACACGCTATTCATATTATTCGGCATCCCCGTTTTCTCTTTTCCGTTCCCCAAAATTCTCTTTATTAAACTAATAAATTTAAATATTTTAACGGAAATGAGGGGAATATCCCCATTTAGCAAGTAAGAGATAAAATCCTATATCGCGGGAAAAATGATCGATATCTCTATTATGATTACCATATAACACAAATCGATCGTCATGGAAACATCTGCCGTAACGATTCAATGAAATTTAGATATAAATTAAGGTAATAAAATTTAAAAAAGTTTATTTAACACTACATTTAAGTTCAAAAATTATATATTGAAATTTGTGCACTTTTGAATATATAATTTCGCGCGCGCGTGTGCGCACTTGAAACAATTCTATCTTTTGTTTTATTTCTCCGACTTTTTTTTCCGCACGCAATTTTTAATATGTAATAACAAATTAAAACTTTTATATATACAGAATGTTTTCATTTTTCATAAGTCACTCTTGTTTGCATGGTTTCGTATGTGCGTGCGTGCGTGCGTGCGTGCGTGCGTGCGCACTTCATATTCTAATTACATTATACAATCACGATGATCCAATTATTTAACTAATCGATCTTTTGTGTTTAATCCTTTGTTAACTTATCAGTTAGTAGAATGCAAAAAGAGATTACGATTCAATATTTGTGTCAGTCTTAGGAAAAGGCCCATTTAGTCGAAATGAAATTAGCACTAGATTCGATGATTAGAAACTATAAATTACCATTTGAAACATTACCGAATCTCTCAGCGAGATGGACCGAAAAAAAAATTTTTTTAACTACTTACGGAAATTATTTAGCACGAAAGATTAACGCCAGGAGTTATCGGCGGAGTTTCGGATTGTTTTATATGAATCGCGAAAAAAATTCTTCTCGATAATTTTGACCGAAATCTACAAAACAATGAATATCTCGGAAATTAGAATCGACCGAATTTCCTCAGACACATTTAGTAACTACGGATTACATATGTTGTTATTTATACGAATATATTTCTATTAACACAATATCTAAATCAAAATTATATTTGTAAATAGTTTCTCTTTTTCTCCCTTCTTCCTCCTGTTCTCTTCTTTTTATTCAAGAAACACCGTCGAGAAGTATTAGTTATAGGCATGTTCACACAGATCAAGTGTGAACAACTCGGTACAAACTTATTAGAGACGTTATAACCTTGAGATTGAAAAAAATTTGCACAATTTTCTTCTGAACTTATTTCAAAACGAAATGGTGTGTACAAGATTTTGAAGAAAATTTTTATGTTATCAACTTTTATCGATTTAATTTTGCCACAATGTCCAAAGTAAATACTTAATTAAAAGAAGAAAATACGCGAGTTGATTTTAATTTGACATTTGAAGAAGCAGCTGTAATAACGATGATTCAACTGACGGTGATTTACTTTAAACGTGAGAAAATGTCTTCTCTTAAACGCCGCATTCCGAATACATTTTGACATGACAAAATTAATTAAATATGTCCTTTTGCCGCGAAAATCGCTGGGCCGTCATTCGGCAAATTGCTTCCAATTGATTCTGATAAATCAGTGCTAAAACTCTCATAATATCTAAATACGCATTTTCGACATCCGGATGCCACAATGCGAACATTAACATTATATTCCAATTCATGCAAATATAAGATAATAATTAATGCATGGACAAACTTAATCAAGCGCGATGACATTTTCTTCATTTCAATGCGGAAAACTCACCTCTCACTCACGTCTTCGCAAACAAATTTCCTATCAACGGACATTTCACGATATTCGTAAGCGCTGATTCCTCAAGTATGAATTAGGATATCGGCCGCCATTAATAGGAACATCTTACGAGATAGACATATGTGATAGAGTAAGAAAGTAAAAACTGTTTTATTCTTTATTTTACAGTTTATCGCTCTGTTTATTTTTGTCTATCGTTCGTTCCCTATTACATATGACGCGATCAAAAATTATCACTCTGTGTCCTGACTTTTACTCGAGGAACTCTAGTAGAACTCTAAGCACTTGTTACGCTTACAGCAAGAACAATCCGCTTCTTCGTCCCTTTCGTAAACATTTATGAAAAGTAGTAATGTCGCGTGTTCTCAAAGTCTCAAAGTTAGGAATAACACACACTCGCGAACGCGACGCTCGCGAAGCAAAAGGACACGACACCGAATAACTTGGGCCTTTATTCCAATAAGATACAGCTCAGGACCGAGCACGTCCGACACGGCCGACAGCTCGATCCAAACTTGTTTACAAACATTCGCGACTCTCGTCGCCTGGCAACACCGTTCGGCGTTCGGCAATCAAAGCGATATACAGGGTCGGGCGGAACAATAGAATATAATTTCAAGGACATGACACTGATTAGTTACTTGAAAATTATGACGCAGAAAGATGTAGAATTTATTTAAATACAATGTGAGATGTGTTTTTCTGCAAAATCACTTCAACACATAATACAATTTCAAGAATATCGATGTAAAAAATAATTTGTATTATTTATAAATTTATGTAATAATTTGTATTATTTATAAAAGGAATTCTCTATTTAAAACTGAATTAATATAAATTAAAATTAAAATAAACGTTAACATTAAACTATCCATTGGAATTCCAATATCTGAAATGTATACGCGTAACTTTACGCGTATACTGTGTTGTATAATATTAAAAAAAATAGGACATTTACGATAGCTGCAGCATCAAAGAAAAGGCAATTAGAAATATCATAATTAGAAATACATGACTGTTTCAGGAATCGAGCGGATATAACAAAGATGCAAGAAAAATGAAGAGCTAGAAAAGCACGAGGTACGTGCCATATTCCGCGTATCTCCATATTCAAGTCATTTCCGCTTTGCAACGGATACAAAGCTTGACGTTACGATAGCTTATATTTATTCAACGAATCACAATCGTCTTAACTACAACAAGTCCAAATATTTTAGCCGTGAATCGAGAATTTCCCCAATAAGGGTAGAAAGATTATCAAGGATGAAAGTTATAATAGTGCCGCAGGAAATTATTTTCCTCAGATAATCCAAAATGCAAAGTCGAAGATGAAAAATAATGAGAGACCATTGCGTTCTGGCTCAAGTATCTTGTTGTCCCGATAATCGTTAATATATGATTGATACTTGTGAAGAATGCTTATTTACTTCTGATCAGAATCGCATTAGGGACGAACAATTTAATCCATTCGATCAATTGTTCGCTACTGACTGAACTGCGTCGTGACAGCCTCGAAGATGTTTTGGTGTCATGACGCCACACGAAGGAAAACTGTCTACGACGAAGAAAACTTGATGCCAAAAAAAATCACATAGGCGAGAATAAGTGCGAATTCTTCTGTTGCTGTAAGAGTGACAATGTCAACGCTCGCCACAGACACGCCGTTACCGTCCACTACCTTTACCGAGGAATTAACGGCTTTCATACCCACCGTTACCAGGATTGATACGCGACTGGACATTAGTCCCGTCTCGGTAGTCTTAGCAGTTTCCATAGTGTGCATTCTTTCACCCATCACCGTTACCGGTAACTCCATCATCTTAGCCGCCTTCTACAGATACAAAAGACTCAGGACCGCTTCCAATTGTCTTTTGGTCTCATTAGCGATTAGTGATTTCGGGGTAAGCCTGTCATGTTATTTATAATTTGTATCATTTTTATTTATATAAATGTAAAAAACCTGTCATATACACGTATGTCACATTTGTCATATACGTAAGAAAGTAGTATTTATACGACACGAAATTTAAGAACTTTAAAAGTTTTAAGCTTTAAAAGCGAGTTTCTGAGAAAAGATGATATAGATGTAAATATTAATACTTTAAATGAAAAAGATTTATATATATATATATATATATATATATCATTGTATATATGCTAATTATTTATTATAAAACGAAATTCACATTATGCTGGCGCGCTCCTCGTAACGCTATATCGTAAACAATGACAATCTATTCATTTTTTAGTGTTGAGAACTCAAGCAGCTGGGAACAGTTACTGTTCTATAGTCTATTGTTGCGATTAGATAAACTTGTTGATTTCTAACGATGCTTATGCAATCGTGCGCCTTGCGATCTACGATAAACAAACCCGTTTTCGTTGGTAGATCGGCGTGTTTATGCCAGTCGGGATGCAGTTGGAGCTTTCCGGTCTACCGGAAAACGGCGTTTCCACTCTCTGCATCGTGCCGTATTGCATTGTGATCGCGCTCTGCAGCGCAAGTGTCTTGGTCACCGTGGCCATCGCGGTAGATCGTTTAACTTCGTTGGCGCAACCGTTGCGATACAAGAACATCATCACCCATAGCAGCGTAGAGAAATACATCGCGGTCTTTTGGATATATGCGATTGTCGTTGGCCTCTCGCCTCTCATCTATGCTCGAATCATTGGAGGGATGCAGTCTCACAGGTAACGATGTTTACTCGATGTTTACAACGTTGACATTTAAATAAAAAACTTGAATAAATTCCGGCTTGTAAGAAAATATTACGATAAACATAAATCAAATGTTATGTCATTTAATAAATACAAATGGCGACTTGTACAATACTGACGTTGCTATGTTGATTTCGAATTTCGAAAGTTTATTATTTAGGATGATCCGATCCGAGAGGAATAGAGAACTTACAATTTGGCAAATGTTAAGTAAAACTATTTTATTTAGATTTGGATGGAATAGAATACACGAGCCGTTTAGTTTCAATTAAAAGTATATCGATATGAATTTTGTTCTTTCATTCCATCATTTATCTTTGTTTTAGCTTTTGTCAATAAAATTACTTTCACAGAAATCTTAAAAAGAAGAAAAAACAATAATATAATTACACACGAATACACAATAATATAATTAATGTAATGTAAAATGTTTTAATCGTGTCTTTGCTAACTAGAGATAAAAAATAATTCATTTTATTAAAACTTTTCAAAACAAAATTAACTTTACCAGTACAAAATTCCATTTTAATCCTGTCCCACGCGATTCGAAGTACATTTGCCTTGTATCGACAAACAAAACTTGCGCCTGCGCTTGTTAGCATCTCTTTCGCATCTCTCTGCGAAAGAAGGAAAACTTTCCGTAGTATATGACAAGTATATATATATGTGTATATACGTCTTGATATTACTGTCCTGGAAACAATATTTTAAGTGCACGAAAACAATTAATTGTAATAAATTCGAGCCGAACAACGTACTCAAAAAATTAAATAATAATATCGCGTTAATTGAAATTTAAAAAATACATTAAATTTGTCTTTTGCATTCATTAGTAGCATTCGTACTGATTGTGTTGAACGCAACTCTCTAAGGCACTATATTTCTATGAACAGAATCGCGAGAAACTCTATTAAAGTGTTGAAATCTAAAAATATCTATATAATTTAGATGCACATTGCGTATATACAATTCTGCAACACGTGGCATGAAGAAAGTGGATGCATTACGTGACTAGAATATAATAACTAAAATCTAGATAAGTGCATATTATACGATGCATACGCTGTACGAAGATTAGAAAAATCGTAGACTAAATATTATTTAGTATCTCATTCATCATCTTTTTTTAACTCTTTGTTATTTCTTTTTTATAACTCTTTGATATGAAAAAATAAACTATGCTTAATATATCATAACATGTTTTCAATTTTTAATTACAACATTCTGTTTATTTTGAGCAACTATAAAAAAATATGAATATATTATAAAACAATATATTTTTATTATTATATTTACTTTCTAAACTAGAAAGTAAAAAAGAATATAATATATATAATAACATAATCAGATAATAAAATACGATATTCACTGAATATGTCATCTTGATAAAAAAAAGTTAGATTTTCTTAAACAATTAATTTTTCTCTTTTTATCCTCGATTTGTGTAATAATCGAGGAAATTCTCATCTCCTTATCATTAATTTCATATTTTTTCTCGCAATCAGAAGTGGGTAATGTAATATGTTATCATTCATACCTCTCTCTCTCACGTTCATCATTTTGTTAATTTGTAATTATAATTTTTCGAAAGTAAATTCTTCAAAAATAATTAACTTGGTATTAGAACAAGTTTTTAACATGATCTCACACAGATAATCTTCTCGCAGTAATCACAGTTCCATGTAGTGCAATCGATGCATAAAAACAAACAGAATTACATTATTGTTAGAACTTACCGATATTAGCTTCATGGTACATCACTTGCATCTGTCAAAGCAAAAACTTTTCATCCTGCAATACTGCATATTGTGCATGACTGAGTAAGCAACGCAGATAAGTGCTAAAATGCGTAAATAAGAAGTTCAATAGGAAGATTCTTTAATATGTACTTTTTGACATGTACCTTCGCGCAATTAAAGCAATCAATAGGAAAATGTTCGATGAGTCCCGTTCTTAATCTGTTTATTTCATTGCATTCACATATATTGTGAGCACTACATGTTATGAGAAATATAAATTCTAATAATAAATAAGTTTATTAAACAGGTTTTATTTGCAACGCGCATATCTGGTTAAATGGACCTTTTACGTTTTTGGAAAAATGTGCTTATATACACTTGATGCTGATGTCTCGTAGCTCCAAAACTGTTTAAATTTAATGATTCAAAAAGAAAATAAATAAAAAAGATGATCAGAAGAAAAAACATTAACATTAACATTAATATTGGAAAGATATCAAATAATATCATAGATATTTTAATTTTTATGCGAATAATCTTCGATTTTAATTTATCTTGCAGCGGAAGCTGCAGGTTCGATGCGGCCGTGTTACCACCGGTCAGAGTGTTTTTGGTCGTGGCAGTTTGGGCACCGAGCGCCCTAGTCCTACTTGGTTGCTATATGTATGTCTATCTTGTCGCGCGTGCACATGCACGCGCGATTTACACGGTGGAATTATCGTTCAGGCATCAAACACAGACATTGGCACTGCCTCGTTACGGGCAGACTCTGGCAGTCACGGTCGGCGCGTTTCTTATCTTGTGGCTTCCATTCCAAGTGAGTATTGTGAGCATGCCATGCAAAACGAGCTTATTGTTGCGAAAAGACTTGCTGTGGAATCTTTGATTTACACCATTAGTGTAAAATTCAAATTTCGAGCTGTGATCTTCCAAGTTTCTACATTGCGCCGCGTCTGATCATTAAGATCCCTACTTAAACGTCGCGTTTGATGTACGACGACATTAATTTGCTTTTCGCTGTAGCCATGTTACATGCTTCACCGGAGGAATAAGATTTAAGATTTAATACAATGTTGATAAAGCTGGTAATACAATGAATGTAATACAATGAATTAGCTTGTATATATTCGATGCTTGATATAGCGATGGTAATAATGTAATTCGATAGAAAACAATCACATAAAAGGATAAAAATAAATTGCATAAAAATTTAAAAAAATTGTATACCATGTGAAATTAGCCCTATCCTCCAACATAGAGAAAAATAATTTTTTTTCTCAGCTCATTTTAGAGTTATAGTCGCCATTAACCAGGAAACGGCTTACAAGATAAAATGAGATATATATGAGATAGAATGAGAAGGCAACAGCTATTTTATTCTGTCTATCGTTTTGTCTATTCGTATGGTGTGATTAAAATCAAAAATTATCATCCAGTGTTCTAACTCTTGTTTGAAAAATTCTAGTTCACTCGATTTCTCATCATTTGCATATGCACATTTCGAATTTTCGTTTACACATTTCTAATAAAAGTTATTAACAAAATAATTTTGAGGGCCAACTTCATACTAGTCTCTCAAAACTACGAGCAAATTAAAAATAGCCTTAATCGATAGATTTTCGTTTGTATATTTCCAAATAGATCTTTCGTATGCATATTCCCTCTCAATTAAAAAGTTATTAACAATTAAAATTTCGAGAACGATCAACTTTAGTAGTTCGAAATACGGATACGACGTTTAAAATAACATAAATGAATACATTTTTGTTTGCACGAGAAATCCAATTGTTTCAAAATGCAGACGAAAATCTATTCAACCGTCCCGAATTTTGCGGAACATCTCCATTTTTAGCTGTCTATAGAAATATCCCGAAAAAGCTCTCTAAGCGGGACGATGTTTGTCCCAATTTATCACACATAACGTAAAATACATAATATAAAATAGATAATAAGAATAGATTATTACTAAAGTTTCATTAACTAGCATAACTAGCACGTGTGAATGTGTACAGAAAATTTAAATAAAATAAATTTCCATCAATTTATATCTTTCATCAATATGTCCTGAAGAACAAGGATATGTTTAAATGTGCGAAGTTACAAGAAATATAATTTATTTTTTATTTTAATTTCAAGCTTTAAAATATTTCACATACTTATTTTTATAGTTATTATATGATTAAAGAAGTAAATACTTTAATTATTTTTCATATTTAATTAAAAATTTCGATTTCTTTCATTGAAATTGTTTAATTTTTGTAATGCACACACACACACAATTACATATTAACATTTTGTTAATGTTACGCGGCACAAATTTAATTCGGTACAATTGTAAAATAATTACGTATTATTTGTTTGATAAAAAAAATATACATTTTATGTTAATTTTTTATCATTTTTATGTTCCGTTAATGATTTTTCTTCGATTTTATTTTATGAATTTTATCAGTTTGATTTTACACTAATGATTATGTTAAACAATAATAAAAGGCTAATTGTTTTGCTAATTGTTTAATATATTTACCTAATAATGAATAAATATAAATGAGTAAATATTTTACTATGTACATCCAATTTATTCAATTTATTTATTTAAATATTTATCTAATTTATTTTACTTATTTATATTTTAAAAATTAATATGTCAAGATATATCTTAAAGATGTATAACAACCAAAAAGAGTCATATACAAACGTTAATATTACAAGGCATATTGTATTATAATTTAATGTTCCAATAAAAAATAAAAAATGAAAAAATTGTTTGATTGTATCCCGATTTTCTAAAGTCGATATTTCGAAATTGGCTAATCAAGAGTTGGTCACTCTCAGTCGAGAGTCACCTTAGTCGAGATGCACTTCGATTATCTCTGAATGCTTATATTAGGAAGCAATAACTCGATTATTTTTCGCCAGTTCTATTAGTTCATACTTTTTGTATTGATTTTATATTATCTCTGCCAGCTAAATCTAAGATATATGCGCGCATGTATCGATTAACGATAAAAGTCTTTGTACGTAAAAAAATTTTAATCATAACCGTAAGGTCGTAAGCAAATCGACCAATCACAATCAAAAGTGCGGCCTTATGTTTTAGAATGGTCGACAGTGATTGATTGATACACTTATGGTTATAATTAAAATTTTTGTACGTGCAAAAGCCTTTAGATAATCAAGTTCCGAGTGTTTATTCAAGACAAATGACTAACACATTTATTGCTTTATGTAAAAATACTCTTTTTTTCTTAATGATATGCAATCACATAATAAAACGATGCACATATTCTCTCATCAAATTCCGCATCTGTTTATATTACAAATCGATGTAAAAAGTGAAGAATGGAAAACGTAACATTGAAAGCGATATCGCGATTGTCTGGCTGACAACATTAAATATTCTCGCCAAAGACGAATCTGAAGAAATATACACAAAGGAATATTTCTTTTAAATAATCTTGCTCAAAATTTTTCTCACAATTTTTCTTAGTTTGGAATTGACAATGAGGCTCTCAAACGTCAATACAGGGTGTTCGGAAAGTGCCGGAACTCCTAAATAACTTTTGACCGGGCAGAGATAATTGAATGAAATTTGGAGGGCATTAAAAGGGCTATCTTTTAATATAAGAAGCAACAACTCTCCACTCCTGGGAGCGCGGGGATGAGACACAGATAAACAAACTTAAATGGCATAAGAGGTCAAATGGTAGCTCGTTTGAAAGGTCTCAGAAAGACGTTTTCAATGAAACTTTTTGCAACCCCCCCCTCCCCCTCTTTCCCCGAAGATGCATCAAGTGGTGGCTCTTTTCGGAAGTATCGGAAAAAATAAGACATTTCGCGACCCGCTACTCTTCATTAAAAATGTGCGCATGTTTTCGTCATTTGCTTTTAGCGTAACCCAGGATCAACGACGTGGATGTAACTGACTTTTTCGGGATACTTGATTATCGTGCCCCCTTGTCTCTCATGTTTGGGATGCTAAGATTTTTTAACCGTTCTCATCCTCAACTTTGAGGGAGCGGATCACATAAACTATTATTGGAAAAGTCTTTCTGAGACCTTTCAAACGAGCTACTACTTAATCCTTTGCGTTGCGTTTTAAGATTTTTGAACTACTTCCTCTCCTGCACCTCTGGGAAGTTGCAATAGGTCTCATTGGAAAAGTTTGTTGAAACAAATAGGCAACATCTTATTCAAAGTGTCCCATATAGTAGCAATAATAAGTGAAAAATCGCGTGCGTTAATCACGTTATGTTGATGCAAAACGGGAAATATATGTATGTATCTGTAAAAATACAATAGAATAAATAAACTCCCCCTTCCAAAAGAAACGATTTTTATGTTTTTTTCTTTTTGGATAATGATTTATACCACGCGTCTGAAAGAATTTACGCATGTATAGTGTATTTTCATATTTTCATATGGATAAAGTAAGGCGAATAAGCTAATGCGGTAAGCAAGTCATATCGACTTGGACGCTTCAAATTCATTTTCTTCATCTTTCAACTTGGCTGTATAAACCTATTCTTTTTATGATGTAATCATAATTCTAGCAGTTGCAAATAAATAGAATTGCACGAAAATGTAAACATGCAATTCTAAGGCAATCTTCAACATGCTTCTTCTTTTTTCTAGACTTGCATGCTGGTAGACATCTTTTGCGGCACTAACATCTTGTCGGAATGGGCGGTAGTGTGGTTGGGTTTGCCAATACTTGCACACAGCGGCGCGAATCCCTGGATCTATGCTTTTCATCACGGTGAAATGCGCATCGCCGCCGGAAAAATTGCCGAAGATCTGGTCGCTCTGTTCGGTGTGATGCCAGGCCGTTACGGCTGCTCGCCGACAAGATGCGGCATCAACACGAACCTTGAACTGGCCGAGGTGAATAATGAAGAGAGTAACGAGAGCAGGCGGCATCCGCCCGTAGAGGATTGCTTTGCTGCCGTCAAGCCTCGCAATGTTTTTTACAGCAGAAAATGTCTAGAAACATCAGATAGACACATCGTTATTTCACTCGAGAAGCACGATATCGAGCACGTCGCGTCCTGTAGCAGTCGACCGGATGACATCATCGAGGAAAACATTCACGATCTGACGAAGATGCTTGATCCAAAGTACATCATCGATCGGAATCACGTTATCGACTCTAATCACAATATCGACAAAATAAAAAATCTCAAATATTTGTTGGATCCGACCTTTAATAAGATCAGACATCTCCGACGATTGAATCACAAACGAATAAACGGAAAGAACTTGTCCTTGATTTCAGAGCCAAAATTTATATCTTATCAAAACTTAAAGAGCGACATACACAGTAGTCGTAAGTTTCTTCAGCTGAATGCTCTATCGGATCCGATTTTAAATGTCGACACTTCCATAGTAGACACAAAGGATTTGAACCAAGTAGTGTGCGTAAACAATGTTGCCTATCAGAGGCGAGATCCAAACTCATTGACCATGTCGGATTCAAATCTTGGAGCAACAACGGTGCACGCTTCCGATGCGGGCATGACACTTTTCCCGATGAATGATAATAGCACGGAAAATCACGGCAATTCCGTGCAAAATCTCAATCGTGGATACGAGGGCGCGTTAGCGAGGCACGCGATGATGCTCTGGCGACAAATGGAGGATCAACAGAGAGAAGCCTCTAGCAAGGCTTCTATCTGTTCGCGACCCAAATTCCGCGATCATTTCGGACGCGTGAGCCCGAAACTGAAGCACAGGCTGCGAGACGGCTGCTCTTCGTCGTTGCCGGCACCCGATAATGTCAAATTAAGCTGCGAGGCGGATACATCGAAGCGAAGCGTGTCGCCGGGCGTCCCGCATCTAACTATCACATCGAACAAATTAGCCAATCTTATTAATCTAGATCCACCATCGAGAAATATGTCCGCGCATATACCCGCACATATGATAAATTTTACTGCCAGAACGAGCGTGGCGCAAACTCATAAGAATTTAGAGATGTTGAAACACTCCGAGTCGATTAATGCGATTGGCGATCCGGCGACGCACCATGTAACTCTATTGGAGCCTTCCAACTTGATGGATTCGTTGGTTGTCCCGATGATACACTCGGAACCACTGAGTCCCATAGATCCTCTGCCTTCAGCATTTCTTCAGGTCGAAGAGGCACAGAATCTTGAGATCCCAAGATCCGTCGTGGACCTGGTCGCGCAACGCACTAAATCGCCTCAAGATAAAAGAAGCAGTCCTGTGAGACATTCAGATCCTACGGTACCGACCGTATTGCTAAACATCGAAGACTTGAGCGAACCGTCCGGACAGGGTGACAATCAAATTCGGAGCTATCTTCCGTTCGATAATACATCGACGTTGGAGCCGATCGATCTTTTTGAGGCACTGCTGAGGAATTCGGACAAAAGTAGAGACATGAGATTACCGGAACCCATCTTCGCCGAGCACGACTCTACGAGGTTCAGCTCAAGACGACCATCTGACTCAAAGTGGTCCGAGTCCTCCAGGAGCCAAGAGGTCTTATCGAGCGTGATAGAACACCAAACTACATTTCCATCGTCTTACTCGGTGAATGACTTTCAGACTTGTAACAGCGGCAGCGATCTCAACGATCTCACGTCTCTGGATCCATTCATGTGTCCTGATGCCCTGACGTCATCCTTGCGCGAATCCTTCTTCAGCGCGCCGTCTATGCCCGACTCGGACATATTCACGTCTTTCGAGGAAAGCGACGAATTGGTCTTTACGCCCGATTCGGAGCGGGATACATCGGCGTACAATTCGACATCGACAGTAAATTTGAACAAGTGTGTCATTGAAGCAGCTTTTCAAAGTAGATCTACGGAATCGGTGCATCGTATCAAGTACCCTTCGACACGATCCTGCGCAATTCTCAGACTAGAACCAGCCGTACATTCGAGTAGATTACACGTTAGAGCCTGCGCGGATTACATCTTGAAGAACTCGCCGGTCAAGAGGAATCCGCGATTGGCGCCCCTTGCCATCCCCACACCCACCGACATTTGCACTCCTACGTTTGACATCGTGTCGGAGATCAAAAATGATAACGGTATCGGCGTTAGAGTTTGAATCGTCCGCAAGATAAATAAATAGGAGTCTACGATTTTCTTCGAGTGTTTACATATCTATGTTTGCACAAGAAACATTTGTTAGTCGCGCGATCGAACTTTATTCTCGAAAGAAAGAATTTAGAGTTGCGGAATTTTTCTTTGAAAGCCTCAGAAATTTCTATTGAATTATAGGATAAAAAGAAAGAAAGAGACAAAAGATTTAAAGTACGCAGCATGTACGCAGCATGTTTTCATACACTAAGTCGCTATGAGCTAGCAAATCATACTAATTGCCAAATGGTATGTCACTTTTAAGAATTTCCTTTATTCACAGTGTGCCACTCGATGATGCAACCAAGTTGCTCACAATAGTTGATCATAATTTGCCGTTGCATTACATTTTTACCGAGAGAGAGAGAGAGAGAGAGAGAGAGAGAGAGAGAGAGAGAGAGAGAGATTTAAAATGTATGCTTTTATATACAACTTTTTTATTTTTGCACTTTTATATTTTTTCATCTTTTTCAGTACTTGATGCTTTTACACTTGTATTTCTTATATCAAAATAGTATTTTTTATTCTTTGAAACAGTTAATTGAGATTAAATTTGCATCAATTAAAGTTATATCCTTGAAAACTTGAAGATTTGGTATTTTTAATTAAAGATGATTTTGATTATCAGAAATACATGGCGCTATATACAATACTATTGTATGAAAGCCTTCTATTACGTTGTATAAAATCATGAAAGAATCTTTAAATTAATCGATATATTTATCATTTGACTCTCATAGATTGGAGTACAAAGCATTTTTTAATTAGAGTTTGTTGCGAGAAGAGAATATGTTATGTTGCTTTTCGAGTTTCAATGTGACTGTGTATTTCAACTTAAATTTTTTAAATTAATAATATTAACATAACATTCGATGTTAAAAAAAAGCGATGCCGAATTTATTACAATAATCAAACAAATCTCTCATCGTTTTATCTAAATTAATTATATTTAATTTAAATTAATAATAATTTGTTTATTCTCATTTCATCGAATCATCAATAAATGATGATTCGCCTCAAATATGATATTTATATCGTACAACGATATTTGTATCGCATACAAATAGGAGAAAATTCGATGTGCGGTCCAATTACATTATCTGTTACGTTACATACATTAGTACGTAATATAACAGATAACGCAATGTTACGTACATTTGTTATGTTACCCAGACAACACGAAGATCAAAATTGGGACTTAAGACATCTTAAAGACGTCTAAAAGATGCCTTAAAAATATTTGCGAGAAATGTCTAAAAGACGTCTTAAAGAACGTCCCGATTTTGGACTTTTTATGTTGCTGGGTTTGTACATGTACGAGCATGCGATTGTGTTTATATTCTGCGCAACCGTGAATCAGATGTTATTTAAAAATTCCGTAAATCGTGTGCCAAATAAATTGTATTGAAATCCAAATTTCGCAGATTATCGATATATAATATGCCCTTAATATATTATTGTATGTGTACCTGATGAAAATCAAATATTTGTTGATTGGAAAAGACTTGGAAGATATATTGCAAAATATTTACTGAAATATTCTTTAATAAGATAAAGAAAAATTTAATAAAATGCGAATAACATAATGTTTTTTATAATAAAATTTTGTATTTGTTTGGCCTGGCTCTATTTTTGCGCAAGATTCATTTTTCTGACATCAAATACTTTCAGAAATAGTAATGTTTTTTTATCAAAATATTTTTGTATTAAAATGTTTTTTTATTAAAATGTTTTTTTATCTAATAGGAGAATAATATACAATCTTCAAAAAGAATATGAAAATTTAATTTGTTTAGGTTAGAATTAGAAATATTATTATTAAATTGTGCGAATTCTCACTCTCACTTTTTTTATTACTAATACACATATAAATAGCGTAATCCGCTAATGGCCAATTCGTAAAGTCATACTACATATGCTAAATGTAAACGACAAAATAAAAATTGATGTTAAAGATGAAGACGTTGTAAATAGATAAATAGATCAAGAAAGAGAGAGAATTACGAAGAATAGATCAAGAAAGAGAGAGAAACACACTGCGTGCGTGCGAATGTGTATATGTGTGTGTGTGTGTGTGTGTGTGTGAAAGAAAAGACCAAACTACAACAAAAGCTAAATTTTAAGAGATAACTAATAATTAGCACAATTATTCTACAGTAATTAAAACTAATGTGTTATTTTCTTTATATTATTTCATTACATATATGCATAATTATATATTATCATTTCCATCATCCTGTAAGCATTTCTTTCAAAAAATCTTTAATTTTATTTATTACATCGTCACAAAAATTACTTTGCTAATTAATACGAACGATCAAATTATATACATGGTCCATCCACCAAAATCCGAACAAAATGAACAAACAAAATTCTATTCGCCAAAATGTAAAAATTACAAAAAAACTTTTACATCACTAGTAGTATCCTTTTAGAGTAAAATTACTTTATATAACCTTCTTTCGGTCTCGGCGAACGCCCAACGCAAAGCGTCTTCGATTATTGCCACTCTTCGGTTATATTTCGTACTCGATCTTATCTGTTCGATTTTGTAGTTATGCACGCTTACAAACATGTGACTTGCCCGAGCGTCAACAAATGAGACGGGAAATTCAAATTTAAATTTGTCCGGATTTTGGTGGCGGATCCTGTATATCTAAGGGACACAAAATAAAAATAATTGCACTCTTATAACTAAATGCCAATTAAATATCGAAATACTTTTATATGTAAAGTAATCAAGAAAAGTCGTGTACATGTAAGTGTACATTATTTTTATCACACATATACATATTTTCTGCTATTTAAAAACATTTAAGAAAAAAGATAAGGAATATATGTATGGAAATTTTCTACACTTCGTGTACCTAACGGTGTCTCTGCATTTCAAGTAATTTAAGAGTCGAACATGAAAAATATTTTACAAGACATCAACGCATATACAAACATGCGCAAGTATAAGCTATGTATAGGCTAAAAACAAGAATATTTGTTTCTTTTCAAGTTGACTGATATGCGCGATTTGTCTTCCATATCATACAAGTTATAAATAGATACTAGTCTATCCTAGACTTGTCTAATTTCTTTTTATTCTTCTACTTTGTAAAGTGATAAAAGCAAGTGTGAATATTTTTTTAATTAATAATGATTCTCAGGAATACTTTAAACGCATATGTATATTAATTGTGAAAAAGATATACTCTGTGTTTTCTATCGAATCAATTTTGAGAAAATATTGAAAAAACGTACGTTTAACAGATTTTTGAAGATCTTATTTTATGTTTAAATACTTGATCATTATGTCATGTAGAAAGATTACATTATTTATTAGCGCTAAAATTTTCGTAACTTTTTTCACGGAATACAGTTGTAATATACAGATTCTAGAAATTTATAAAATTAAAACTCGAGTATTTCACAGATGTGACAAACAGTGATATACAATATTTTTATGAAGTATATTTACTCTGTGTGCATTTTCATGTGTGTATGCATGCGTGTACGTGGGTATGTGTTCATATACGTCAAGTGTGAAAGTAAAGTGATTCGCAACACGACTCTGATTGATAAAAAATTAAAAAGTGTTCCTTCTTTCTATATTACATAAAGTGATTTTGAAATAAAAGTGTTGTTCTTTCATCCTAATAAGCAAAAATGTAAAACACCAAAAAGATATTGATCGACTTAGAGAAAAAGATAAATTAAACTTTATCATCTTAGAAAAAGAATTATCTACATACGTGTATAATCTTTTCTCTTATATTTACTTAAGATTAAAGAAGAGAACGAAATTAGCTAAGACGAAAAATGTGTTAATCTTGTTACGTAAAATGTAAAAGGGACATAAATTGTGAAAATGGATGTAACATTGAAACAAATTTCTTTTATGTCATGCTAATGTTCCGATTAACTTAATAAAAAATTTTCCAGAAATATTAACATAATAATAATAATAATAATTTTATAAAAAAATAAAATAATAATGATTAATATTGTGTCTAGTTGATGTCAAATCGTGTAATGGATCATATTTATTGTTATTTATTCTTGCAAAACCATACAATAAAAATTCTAATCACACACACACACACACACACACATACTTCCTCACTCACTCACTTTATATCTGTATCATCTCATACGTTTACAAAACAAAATTGTATAATATATGATTTAGATTCAAATCTAGCACATGTATAGTGTTTTATAATGTCCCTATACTCTCTTTCAACAGATTCAATGATCTTGTTGACTCTATTTTTTTCAACTTTTTAGTTTTTGTTAATTTTTATATATAATTTTAATTAATGCTATTTTCAATATTCAATTTTGGTTTAAGCGCGTTCTGACAAAATGGTTATATTTCGTAATTGGAAATTTGTAACGTCTCAATTCAAAACAGTTCATGCGAGTTTCAACGCATACGTCACTCTACTGTTTGTTTTGTTCTCGTCTTTGTTAATCTAAGGGTTTGAAGGTTTAAGCTGCGTGGACGTATAGTATGTTGTATAGAGACGTGTTGTGTAGTACGTGTTGCACCTATTGCGCGGCAGTGTCAAACCCATTTCGGAAGTCGAATTAAAGAAAGAAAAGAAGGAAGAAGACGAAGAAGAGGCGTCGCATCTATCGTCTTATTCATAGGTGAGTCAATTAATATATATTTTCTGTTAGCTCTAGAAAACTTTAGCTTAGAATAACTCGAATAATCTATGTCAAATTAGTTTACTTAAATCTCTCAAATTCATAATAAACATTTGTTTGCTTATTATTTTACCATAAAACGTAAATTCTAATTGTTTAAAAATTTATGATATACTAAAACAATCGGTATACTTATATATACAACTGCATGTCTTTGTTGAATGTCATTGTAAGTAGTTGTTTAATTCACTAATGCATTAGTAATCTGATATAAAGGCTGAAATAGTATGCATGCGCGTTATTTTAAAAATGAATGATATTTAATCCTGTTTTTTTTTTGTTTACTTTAATATTTATAGATTTTGCTTATAAATAACATGGAAGCAGGATACATAATAAAGAATAATGCAAGGATTACTGCGAAAGATGTATCAGATTCAAATGCATCATTAGAATGCATCTGTTACAGACCACATTCTAATATCATATGCAATGGTTGTGGATTTTGGACTAAAGGAAGAGTAAGATACTGTTGTCCTCAGCATCCTAAGGTTATTATTGCTTCATATTTCATTCCTCTTTGTTTCTTAATCTTATATTTCCTTAGTTGAAAATAAAAACAACATTATTATTTATACAATAAATTTAAATAATATTATTAATGCTGCTACATTGTTATTATTATCATTGTTATTGTTAGCATTTTTTTTCTTATGTTATAGATTGTTTTTTTACATGATCATGCTCAATGTCCACGCTGCAGGAGCTATGACTTCATGCTTAAAGAGATCTAAAACAAACATGACTATTTTTGTCAGATGAGTTAAAATTACAAATTAGAATAAGTTAAATATAAGATTACAGTAAGATGGATAAAGATACGTTAAAAGTTGCTAAACTGACTCATTAATAAAAGATTACTTATTGTTTTACTACATTGAGTGAGTGAGTGAATATATATGGACAAATATTGCAAGTGTGATAGTAGATTTGTTTTAGAAAAGACTAAGGTATCTATAACTTCATATCTATAACTGATGATACTGAAAGATAAGTGCCTGTGTATCTGTTTAGAGTATGAACTGTCAAAATGTTTAATATCTATACATGAATATAAAGAATTTTTATTTTTATTTTTCACATAATACTATGTATTATCAAAGATACTGATATATTGTTACAAAAAATATTAGTATTATAAGAAAATATACTATACTCTAAACTAATATGATTTATCAAAAGTATAACTGTGACAATAAAACAGTTTTGACAGTAGTATCAGACAAGAACAAATGGTTATTTTATATTTAATGTTACTTTAAGAAATCAGTACTTCTCAATATACTGTATTCTGTCCTGAAAAAAATTTATATTAATTCTTTCAAATAAAGTATTCATATATGAAGAACTAAAAAATCGAAATATTTTTCTAATTTAAGGAAAAGTAAAAATGTAATTTTATATCTATGTTATCAGCGAATAAAACATTTAAAAATAATTAGCAGTTATCTTATCTCGCTTATTTACCCTCCTATCATGACATTTGTACTTTTAAAAGCTCTCTATAGATAAAATTGTGTCAAGAGAAACGAGATATAAATTTTACATATTAAAATTTATTTAGCATATGTGGACAGAAAAATATTTTTCCAAATATATAATTATATGTACAGTTATACAATTCTAAACATTTATTTTTTGGCTACAGCAGATCGTTATATTCATAGACATAGTATAAATGAACCGAGTATAAAGCCCATGGCACATACAAAAACGTAAGGCAGTAAGACGTAAGCAGTAAGCGAATTGACCAATCACAGTAGAAAACGTAATGCAATACTCAACTGTGATTGGCCAATTCGCTTACTGCTTACATCTTACGCTGGATTCACACTAGCGCGATTAACGTCGCACGCGACGCGCGATATCCAATGAGCGCACAGATTTTCGGGAAAAGCTGTACGCTCATTGGATATCGCGCGTCGCGTGCGACGTTAATCGCGCTAGTCTGCAAGAGCCATTACTGCCTTACGTTTTTGTATGTGCCATGGGCTTTACATGCAATGTTTGCTAAAGGTCATGGCACACAAAAAAACTTAAGCAATAAGCGAATCAGCCAATTACAGTCAAGAATTTAAGGCGAAACGTAAGCTGTAGCAAATCAAAACTGTTGATTTCCTTACTGCTTACGTTTTACTGCTTAAGTTTTTTAGTGTGCCTTAAGCCCCAGTATACAATAGCTGTAGTAAGCCTTAAGTCATAAGAAATTGACCAATCGTAATCGATTATTTTCTTCAAATTCGTGTGCGATTGATCAATTTTTTAAGGCTTAAAGCTTACTACATCTATCGTAGACCGGGTCTAATGGTCCTTGAAAGAGAGATGCATAGTCTACAATGAGTAGTAGCAGTATGAATGAGGCTGTAAGAGTAAGAAATTGACCAATCATGATCGAATTTGAAGAGAATAATGAACTATGATTGCTCAATTTCTTACGGCTTAAGGCTTACTACACCTATTGTAGACCGGGGCTTATAGATCGGGACTTAAGCCCGGGATTAAAGGCTCCTATAGCGTCATCTACAATGAGCAATAGCAGTATGGATGAGGCTGTAAGAATAAGAAATTGACCAATCACGGTCGAATGTAAGAAGAATAGTCGATTGTGATTGGTCAAGATTCTTACTCTTACAGCCTCATCCATACTGCTACTGCTCATTGTAGACGACGCTTAAAGAAATGTGACGGATGTTTCAAAAAGCTGGCAACCCTGTATCACTTTCTCCTCGCAAAAGACTTCGTTCATGTAGTTTTACGTCAATGTTTCAAATTTTACTCTAACCTAGCTTAATCTCAAGTTTTAAACGCAAGTCTAATCACCCAACAATAGACGCTGTAAGCATGGTATTGTGCTTTTACAAATTTTATCAATACTGAATGATAAAAAATTGTTTGATAATTATTAGGAAATTATTATTTTATTATTGCAAGTAATAATTATAGAAAAGCTGTAGATTCCATGGCATTTCCACTAAATGACCAGGTCTACACAAAATCCTTTACTCCTAGGGAGTATGAGGTAAGTTACTTTGACATGATCAAAAACTTAAAAAATATACGGAAATGTAAATGTACACTTGCACACACACACACACACACACACATATATATATATATATATATATATATATATATACATATACACACGTAAACATTTGTTTATAGGTAGAGCTCCTTTATGCAGCAAAAGAAAAGAATATAATTGTCTGTTTGGGAAAAAATACCGAGCAAACTTTTCTTTCTATAAAATTGATTCAAGAATTTGCTACAAACAATAGAAGGTATCAATAATGAAATATTCTGTTTGTCTTAACAAATTATATTAAGAGTTATTATTGAAGAATATTAGCAAAAATTAAACATTAAATATTACGAAATATTTAGCATTACTTAAAATCGATGGGATTTAAATCTTTATATTGAAATATAAAAGTTTTATGTATATAAATTCATTGTTTTATATAAAGTATATATTATAAATTTAATACATATTTAATTATAAAAGGTTAAATATCAAGTATAATATTTGTTAAATATATTTGAAAATTTATCTTCTTATTTTCATAGATTAGTTAGTGATGGTGGAAAGCGGGCGATGTATATATTAAATGGCGAAGAAAAATGTACAATAATAGGAACTTATATAAAGCAATTAACAGATCTGAAAGTATTAGCATGTGATTCTGATATACTTGAAGGATTTGACAAAAGTTTTGAAAATTCTCATGTAAGGAAAAACACTCGTTTACTATATATCTATTGTTAAGGAAATTTATTGCAAGTATTTTATTATACACTTTATTTTATACGTATAGGTACTAGTTGGAACACCAAAAATTTATTCACAATTAATATCAGAAAGCAAACTTTTACCATGTTATATAAATCTAGTCATAGTAGATGAGTGCCATAAATCTATCGAAGATAGTAATCTAAAGTTTATCCTGCAAACTTTTTTATTGTGCAACAATGTTCCTAGAATAATTGGATTAGCGGTACCAGTGTTTAATTTGACACAAGAACCTGGAAGATTGGGCTTAGAGATAGAAAAAGTAGAGACTGCTTTCCAGTGTGAAGTAGAAACTGCTAATGATATTCTTTCAATAATACGGTAAATTCAATAATTTGCTAATATTGTTTTTATAAACTAATCATATGAGAATTATTTGTAGTTATAGCCCAAAACCAAGAGAATACATTGTGGAATATGATAGAGGAGAAAAGAAAGACTTGTATAATACACTTAAAAGTTGCGTGTTACATGCCATTGAATTCTTACGTGATCATCGGTACGATCCAATGGAGATTTATACCGAAGAATTTTATGAGGATATTCAAAAAATTCCTGATCCTATACAAAAGCCCTTTGAGATGATGCAAGATTTTTTGCATATATTAGAAACTCTTGGACCATGGTGTGCAGATCGCGCTGCTTTAACATTACTATTCTTAACAGAAAAATTAAAGGTCAAAACTCCTTATGAGAGGCATTATCTCCTATTAAATATGATGACATCTGTTTTTATTAAAATTCGGTAAGTATTGACATCTATGTGTTATATATGTGCTTAAGGAGTTTAAAATATTGTATAATTTTGTGTGTGTGTGTGTGTGTGTGTGTGTGTGTGTGCGCGCGTGCGCGTGCGTGTGCGTGTATGTGCGTGTGTGTGGGAGGGAGGGAGAGAGTGCGCATGTGAGTACGCACACACAAATACACATTCAAAAATTGTATTTTTACAGTGCTCTTTGTGATAATGAATTTCAACATTTGTCTGAGAAAGAAAGGATATATCAATATAGTGCTCCAAAAGTTCATCGACTATTACAAATCTTAAAAATTTATACTCCCTTTTATACTAAAGAGACCAATACTTCAGAGAAAAAGGCAAGTGCCGGTAAGAATCTTTCAATTTATAAGATATATAATGTATGAAAAGCATACAATAATATATTTTAACGTACATTTAAAAATATATTCCATTTTCTTCAGATATGAATTCAAAGAATTGTATCACAAAAAGTGACAAAAATATTTCTTTCTCGAGAACTCAAGAAAAATCTGTGCAATTGAAAAAGTTTGGAGGTAATTGGAAATCTAACGATGACAATTACAAAAAGACGTTCAAATTGCAACGTTACTCTTGTAGTGGTACAGATCCTGATCTGCTCTGTGGAGTAATTTTTGTGGATAAAGGATTCACAGCTAAAGTTTTATTTTACTTATTAAGCGTATGTGTATAAATCCCAGTATGATAATTACAAAATATCATGTAACATACCAATTTTTAAATATTAATTTCCTTAAAGGAAATATGCAAACACGACGAAGATTTGCACTTTTTATCACCTCTCTATACAATTGAAAGAAACACCGATGATGTTGGTTATTCGAGAGATTTAGAAATGGAACATAGGAAGCAGGAAGAAGTCTTAAAACGGTTCAGAATTCATGAATGCAACTTATTGATTGCAACTTCAATCTTGGAAGAAGGTTTGTAAAAATTTTTTATTATTAATGTTATTTATATTGGGTTTTTCTTTAAAAAATTGGTTTTCATTTCAAAGATACGTAACTCCAGGATCTAGCAACAAAGAAAAAAATTTGTATGAACATAATGTTTGATTTTTAATAAACATCTTACATGTGTGTATCTTTTACATATATTTTATAACATTTTTTTTGCACTTGTTTGCACTCTATATATTCTTTTGGGAAATATCTGTCATGATTTGTTAGCTATCATGACATATGATATTTTTTTATAGGTATCGATATTCCAAAATGCAATTTTGTGATGAGGTATGACTTTCCGAAGAATTATCAATCATATATACAATGCAAGAGTAGAGCAAGAGCCATGGATGCGTTGCATGTATTATTGGTACCACAAGAAGCATCTAAAGAATTTATATGGCAGTTAGCTCAATATCAATATATAGAAAAGGTATAAAATTTAATTTTATAATCCATCTTTAAAATAAAATTTTAGTGTCTCGTAAGGCTCCTATTATCTCAGTACAGTTATATCGAATTAAGACATTTTAAGCGAGAAAATATATGAATTTTTTCTTGCTATAATATGTCGAAGTTAAATTAGCTTGATTTCGTCTTTTTTTTTTATATTCACTTATGTGATTTGATAACATAGGTTGATGAAATATTCCAAAAATTCCCTTTTTTCTCTCATTATCTTGCATTAATGAATATGTTATAATTATAATTAACAATATATATGTTAGTCTATATTGTAATTTACACTTCTAGACCTTGTTTGTTTTCTTTGAATGAAGATGTATGTACATACTCGTGACAATCGATATAACAATTGACGATTTAGAATTGTTTATTAATCCACAAAGAGAGATCAGATATATATTATAAATATATATTATTGAGTGCGTATGATGACATGTCAAAAAAGAAAAAAAATCATTTTAACGCATAATGCAAGAAAAAAGCTCGTATGATTTCTCGCATCTGTTATCGCAATTCGCAATATAACTGTGAGAAAAAAAGGGGAATCTTTATTAATTCGTATTCGGGCTTATCTTTCCAAGACGTAGTATTGCATACGTTTTATTTGATTTATTCATGAACTTTAGTGCGTGCCAGTTTTATTATCAACCTTTAATGTGGTTCATTATCTGTGCCAACCTCAGTCGAAAATTGTAATGGAAGAGCATCAATCTATTTTGTAGACTTTATTATTAAAATGTTCTAATAAAGAGCTAACTGAGGATGAAGAGAATGAAGCAGACATGTATGCTGCAATGATACCACATTACAAACCACTCGATGGTGATGATGCTCCCAAAGTAACTTTTAATTCTGCCATTTCATTAGTTAATAGGTAACATAATGTTTTGTTATTAATATATTTAGTAACAAACAGTATAAGTATCGTTAAAAAATTTAATTGCTAATATTAATACTTTAAATCACGCAGGTATTGTGCAAAATTACCAAGCGATACTTTCACTAGATTAACACCAGAGTGGTATATCGAAACAGTGAAAGTCCATGATGCAGTGATGTATATCTGTTTTCTTCGACTTCCTATAAATTCACCATTAAAATATGTAGTTACGGTAATAGTATCATTTAACAACAACATTTAATAGTTTTGGGAAACACTTCACTAATTTCTCATATTTTGATTTATAATATATCGTGGCCTTTTTTTTTTTTATAATGTCTTAGTCATATCCAATGCCGAATAGAGCAATGGCTAGACGTATGGCTGCTTTGCAAATGTGTATTGATTTACATCGAGAAAATGAAATAGATGATAATTTGTTACCTATTGGAAAGGAAAACTTTAAAGCCAAGCCTGAAGATGCAGAGGTACCTGCCTTGCCAGATGAAAGCAGAGTTGATTTTTCAGAAGCTAGACCAGGAACGACGAAACGGAGGCAATATTATTATAAAAAGGTCTTTCTATCATTTCCTTTAAAATCTTGTATTGTTTCTCAAGTTGAACAAGCTATTTAAAATTTGTATTATTCTTTCCAGACAGCTGAAGCATTAACAGATTGTAGACCAATAGTTGGAGTACCCTCTTATTTATATCACATTAATATGGTATTAAGTTGTCCTTTGCCTGAGGAACAAAATACACGAGGTAGACGCATTTATCCCCCTGAAGAATCAGCCATTGGATTTGGCATACTTACATTAAAAGAGATACCCAAGGTGATAATTTCTTATATTTGTTTCCAAACTCTCCTCCCTTTCCAAACCACTCGTCTGTTGTATTATTTATTCAAGAAATTTATAATTTTTTTGATATATCTGCTTTATGTAACTTACTTTCCTTTTACAGTTGTGTCCATTCCCTATTTATACTAGGTCAGGTGAAGTTCATGTGCAATTAAAACTTAGTAAAAAGACTGTGATCCTGGATGAGGTTCAAATAGAAAAAGTTGACACTTTTCTTAATTATACTTTTACAAACGTTTTGAGATTGCAAAAGTATTTAATGCTCTTTGATCCAAACGCTTCCGAGAATTCATATATAATTGTACCAGTAAAAATATGTAAGTATAAGCGTGTATTGAAAAAACAAAACGATGTAAATCCAAATTCTTTATTTATTAAGATGAAGCCTATAACAACCTTTAACAAAATTATGAATATTTTCACATAAATTTCTTTGCTTTCAAAAAAACATAATATATAGATAAAATAATAAAGATGAATATTTTCACAGTTAGATTGGAATTTTTATGATCATTTTAATATAACATAGATTTTTTTATTTAATATAAGATAGCTTTTATTTAAAAGGATATAAATTCATAAAAATCACACTACATCGACTATACATGACAACATCACTATAAAACTCGGTGTCACGTAATTCTATAATATTATATTTTATTAACTTTGGAATAATCGTATTTAGAAGTCTCAATAACATATTTGATGTATTTTACTCTATGGTTTACACACACACACACACACGCACGCGCACACACACACACACACACACACACACACACACACACACACACACACACACACACACACACACGCACACGCACACACACGCACGCATGCACGCACGCACGCGCGTGTGTGTGCACATGTATACATATATATATAAAATGGGTTTTGCTAGTTACAATGGTATAAATGTAAAAATTAAAATCGATTAATTTTTCATTTATTCATTTATTTCTTTTTTTTTCTCAGAGATATGAAATCTTTCAGAGAAAATACAAAATCTTTACAGAAATTAACTTGTGAAGCTTAATTTTTTAGTTGCAACGTATGAAGGGTCAGACGTTAGTGTAGATTGGAAATTTTTGGAATGTATCTATCAAAACCGAAATGCAGTACCAATTAAAGTTCCAGAAGAAGATAGAAAAAATTTCAAATTTGATCCATCCAAATATTACGATGCTGTAATCATGCCATGGTATAGAAGTCAAGACCAACCACAGGTGTGTGTGTGCGCGTGCATGTAAATTAAATATATTGAAATGTAAAGCTCTTATATATTATTTTATCATCTTTCATGATACTTTCTTTCTTTTTTCCCCTTCAGTACTTCTATGTAGCTGAAATATGCACAAACTTAAATCCAAAGTCTTCTTTTCCGGGACATGACTATAGCACTTTCGAAGAATATTATTTCAAGAAGTACGGTATACAAATACAAAATCTAGAGCAGTCGTTATTAGATGTAGATCATACATCAGCTAGATTAAACTTTTTAACTCCTAGGTAAGATCTTTGAATGAAGCAACTATTTATCAAGGGATATATATCTTAAACAATAATTTATTAATTTATTTATTTTAGATATGTAAATCGCAAAGGTGTCGCATTGCCTACAAGCAGTGAAGAAACAAAACGCGCAAAAAGAGAAAATTTAGAACAAAAACAGATTCTTGTTGCTGAATTATGCGCTATTCATCCTTTTCCAGCATCTTTGTGGAGACAAGCGGTTTGCTTACCCTGCATATTGTATAGAATTAATGCTTTGTTGCTCGCTAATCAAATACGATGTCAAGTTGCACATACGATAAATTTAGGGCAACAAAATCTGAATTCAGGTACGCAATCAATTGAAATTCACATATATATTTTGTAGAGATAAACATTCAGTAATGATAGAATTAAAATCTAGCAATTAAAATTATTAAATGTGATTAATATTTATAATTATTTGATTTAAATTCTAGATTTCGAATGGCCGGCGTTAGATTTTGGATGGAGCTTGGCAGAAGTACTAAAAAGATCAAAGGAAATAGAGAAAACAAAGCAAATTAAAAGTGAAAATGCGCAGGACAACTCATCTTTGAACAATATAGACATCAGTAAGTGTCAGAATACGATATCTGGTCAAGACATGAATAATAAACAATACACATCGTGCAATGAGATTGAGAAACAAATGGAACTTGAATCCGACAATGCACGAACCGATGAAGCGGAAGAAGATATTGTCGATGAGGAGAAAGATGATGAGCTGGAGATTGGTACATGGTCAAATGACATGGCATGGTCAAACGACGTGACAATGGGTTCTACAGATTATGATACTGATAATCTGAAATTGTTTCCTCTAAATATAACGATTTTGCCACAAGATTTTGGTTGGAATGACATTCGATATGGTTCGCCAACATACGAATCCGATTTCGATGGATACGAATCAGACGACATATATAGTGATGGCTTTGCCGACTCATCTGACGAAAGTGAGGATGAAAGTAGAGGCTTGAAGATATCTTACATGGGAGAAAATGTCGCTGAAGCTGTGGAGGATGAGAAACAGATATGTAAGCAAGAGATTAATAAAAAGATCTTGGATCTTTTGGAGACAGAAAAAAATTTTGATAATAACTTTTGGATGTATGCGGAAAAGGACGAAGAGTTATTACTTATGAAACATAAGAAAGCGCATTATGAGTTTGCCAAGAAAAAGGAGCACGATATAATGACCGATGGCAGTTTCATATCTTGGAATTCTGATATTACGATTAAGAGGAAGAATTCGTCGAGTTGCCAAGTTGAGAGCGAAAATCCGAATTATAAATATAAAGACTACATAGAAACTGTTGTAAAAAGATTTACTATCGAAGTATTAAATAGAAAGCCGACTGAACCTATTCGCACAGTAAAAAAAGAGATTAACAAATCAAATGAAAAGAATTACTTAAATAACGGTCTCTTTAGTTTTGATTATCAACCGGAGTTAAGAGATCATTCAGGACCAAGTCCTAGTCTGATCCTGCAGGCTTTAACAATGTCTAATGCGAATGATGGCATCAACTTGGAGCGGTTGGAGACTATCGGTGACTCATTTCTCAAATATGCTATAACTACGTATTTGTATTGTACGTATGACAATATCCACGAAGGAAAACTCAGTCACTTGAGATCAAAACAGGTATTTTATATCATTATTAAATTACGACTATTCAGCAACATTTTGTTCACCAAATTGCTTTGCCAATTTGTTTTAGGTCAGCAATTTGAATCTTTATAGACTCGGCAGGCAGAAAATGCTTGGCGAGAGTATGATAGCAACCAAGTTCGAACCTCACGACAATTGGCTACCTCCTTGCTATTATGTTCCTAAGGAACTCGAGCAAGCGTTGATCGAATCTGGCGTTCCTTCCGCTTTGTGGAATCAAGCTGACATTCCTACCTTGCAAGCTGTGAATCCCACCGAAATAACTCAACTCGTTAAAGAGACTGAGGAAAAACTTGTGATTATGAAAAGTGAATTGGATAAAAACGAAAGTAGATTGTCGAACAATTTAGATAATTTGCGATGCTTTATACCTTACAATTTAATTACGCAGCACAGTATCCCAGACAAAAGTATCGCGGATTGTGTAGAGGCATTGATAGGAGCATATTTAATTGCATGTGGACCCCGTGGAGCACTTCTCTTCATGACTTGGTTAGGAATTCATGTTTTACCTACCGAGGAAGTTTGCGTGATAAGCGAAAATGAACCGAAAGAAAGGATACCTGGTAGCACACCATACGTAAAGGGAGTTAATGAACATAGTGAAACTACGTGGACGCAAGTGAGTAGTTGATTCTCTAAAAAAAAATCCCCTAAATTCGTTGGAAACGTAACGATAATTGGTAATCCATCAAGACGATTTCCGTTAGCAAAAGCTACTGATAGTTTTCGAATTACAAGCTATTGAAAACAAATAGTTTTTCATGCATACGAACAAAAGCATAAGTGAACAGGCCCGTTATTCATGTGATGTAACTTGAAGCGAATTATACTTTAACACAATTTTAATTTATGGAAATCTCTTTTTCGATTACTAAGATACCCAATATACTGAAACCTTTGAAGTTTTAGAAAACAATCATCGTGTATACAATATTTTTGCAAACAAAAAAGTTAATTCGGAGAAACAATGCATACGTTTTGTTTTATGACATTTTCAATAATTTTACACACACACAAATTATTGACATTTTTAATAATTTTAATAATTTGCGCGCGCGCATATGTATATATAAGGGTGTTTCATTTTAATTTCCCCAGGCAGATAAACTAAGAGAGAGAGAGATACGAGAGAAAGAAATGTTTCATACAAAAGTTGTATAGTTCGGAGGGAGTCCGAATCTCTTAGGGCCAATTTCACCAACGTCGGTTAAGCTAACCGACGGTTAAAGTGTCAACTGTGATTGGTTCATTCTGGTCAAAGACAAATGCGATTGGATAATTCCATTGGAATTAACCGTTAGTTAGTCTAACCGACGTTGGTGAAATTGGCCCTTAGTGTTCGAAATATCCGCCTGGGAAAATTAAAATGAAACACCCTGTACAATCGTCTCTTTATATAAAAAATTTTTCTCTTTTTCGATTAAATTTTCTTTTTTTTCTCTTTCTATATATTTATAGATAATATTTGAATCAAGTATCTAGAATTTAGTTCTGTATCTAAAAATTTTTAGATTCGTTACGGAAAGTTGGAAGAACCGCAAAATCCATTACTCCGTTACATTCCTGACCCGGAGAGTGAGTTGTATATGATGCTCGATGGATATGAAGAATTAGAAAAAAATATAGGATATAAATTTCGTGATAATAGTTATCTTTTGCAAGCGTTCACGCATGCATCTTATCAGCCAAATAGGTTAACGGATTGTTATCAACGTTTAGAATTTCTTGGTGATGCCGTACTAGGTAATTTTTTTATTGTTAAGTTTAATTATCAAACTACATAATGTGAGTATCGAAATTATATATCTTTTATATTTTAGATTATTTAATAACTAGGCACTTATATGAGGATTCCCGGCAACACTCGCCAGGTGCTTTAACAGATTTAAGATCCGCTTTAGTCAATAATACGATATTTGCTTCTTTAGCTGTAAGATGCGGTTTTCATAAATATTTCCGTCATCTCTCTCCTGGGCTAAGTGTGGTAATAAATCGTTTCGTCAGAATACAGGAAGAAAATGGACATTCCATTAGCGAAGAGGTACAAAGAATTATTATTATTGTCATTATCATTATTATTATCATCATTATTATTATTATCATCATTATTATTTTTATTATTATTACAATTAAACTCAATATGATACACAATCAGCACGAGTTAGTGAAATATATATATATATATATATATTAGATAAAGTTGTGATTTTTTTGTGCCTAATTGCATATTAAAGCAAACGTTCTTAATAAACACACATTTGTACATCTATAAATATGATATAATGATTAACACGAATTAATGTATTGTGCGTTTTAGTATTACTTGATTGGTGAGGAGGAATGTGAGGAAGCCGAAGATGTAGAAGTTCCAAAGGCATTAGGTGATGTTTTTGAGTCATTAGCCGGCGCTATTTACTTGGATAGCGGAATGTCTCTCGATGCAGTATGGAGTGTTTATTATACGATAATGAAGTCAGAAATTGGTAATATATCTTGACAAAAATAAAATGTTTAAGTGCTCGATCAATTTATTAAAGAGATATTTATATAATTGCAGAACAATTCAGCACAAATGTTCCCAAATCTCCAATCCGCGAATTATTGGAATTAGAACCTGAAACGGCAAAATTTGGTAGGCCTGAGAAATTGGCTGATGGCCGTAGAGTCCGAGTAACCGTGGACGTGTTTGGCAAAGGTTCTTTTAAAGGAATCGGGCGAAATTATAGAATTGCAAAGTGTACAGCCGCTAAATGCGCCTTAAAGAAATTAAAAAGCAAAGTACAGAACTATTCGAGGCAAAAACTATGACAGCTTGTAATTTATAAAAGAGAAAGATTGTACGACAAATATTTTATTTCTAAATAATTGCTGGATGGGACGTTCACATCTCAAGATTGTTACGTCGATGAGTGTACTTATGTACTTATAATATTAAAAGTAATTTTTTTGTTGGATAGAATATTATATCAGTGCAGTATGAGATAACAAATAGATACAAATCTTAACGAAGAAGCTGTTGCATCGAGCCTAATCGCATTAATTGCTCTGAGAATTTGCGAGTTGGATATAATATGAAACAGGAATAAATGAACTATTTACATGTGACTGATAATAAAGTATAAAGATAAGAGAGATAGATAATTTGAAATATTTTATTCAGTACTATGCAATGCATCGAATGCAATGTTATCTCGTCTTTGACAGTCGATTAGATATCTTTTTAGGTATCGATTAGATATCGAATTTATAGAATGTATACTTTTATATATTTCTCGAAAAATAAGACATAAACCTTTATTTTATCTTTTTCATACTCCAAGTCTTGGAAACGCATTTATTATTTGAAAACACAGCCATATCTTCTTGAAATTTTAACACATCGCAACATCAAAAGATCTTGAGAACGCATGTTACGTTCATTTTTTTTTTTCAATTCAGTTTAGGTCTGTATTTGTCAAAATATTTTATGTAATTGTCATCTCAAAACTCTAGTCACGCTAGTGCTGTTGATCATCTTTATAATTTCTATTAAGAAAATCTTGATATACATGTATATAGTAATTGAAGATTAATCCGGAAATGACCCTATATGTAAGGTAAAGTAATCGTGTGTTAGGTCATAAATCTGTTCTTTGTTATCTTTGATTGTTTGTCACAAATTTGTCTTGACATTTCATAATGGATTTTTATAAAAAATTCATTTTATAAAAAATTTTATACATATTTTGCATTTTATATCGCACAAAATATCGATACTGCATTATTTATTACAAAATTAAATTTTAGTCCATGTATATCATGCTTTACTCAATGTGGTCCTTCTCGGATTAAGAGTCCTGTTCATTTATCACTATTAGATTGCGACGTCAGAAGCGAGAATAGTACATTACGATACGAGTGCGCAAAGTAGGTCGTTCCCGTACGAGCGAAGCGAGTGCGGGATGACCTACGTGCGCACGAGTATCGTACACTATTTTTCCTATTTACGTGCGCAAACTTCGACTTTGCGCACGTATTTGAGTGCGCGAAGTCGAAGTTTGCGCACGTAAATAGGAAAAATATTATTCTGTCGATTGCAAATGTTGTTTTATTGAAAAATATTTCCATTTTAATGTAGCTTGAGAGAGAATTTTTATTGTATATCTCTTGTCGTCGCAATCTGAGATAGCAGTGATGAGTGAACAGGTTAAAAAAAAAAAAAAGTGAAAAGCGCGCGTTCATACACACGCGCGTGCATACACTCACTCAATCGCCACTCACCCATCCACTCCACAAGAAAGATGTATGTACAATATGTTCGAAAATCTGTATTTATTTATTTTTTTTCTGCTAAAAATTATCTGCACGAAAAAAAATAACTACAGCAACTCAAGAGTCGATGTAATTAAATTGAAAATATCACGAAATGGTGATACGAACAAACAATAATTACAAAATAACATCAACTCCTAGCATTATTTCATTGATTTTATTGTAATACAGATTATTACACATAGAATAAGTAAAAGTCCTGTTAACTTTTATTGTGAGTTTTATAAAAGAAAGAATAAATAAAATGTTTTGTAACGTAGAAAATTTTTTAAATTAATTTAAGCAGATTAAAAACAATAGCATTCATTCTACAAGATAAAGTTATAAAAATGTATAAGTGTATCAATGGGTGAATTCGTTTATGCAGTCACTGCTGCAGAAGGTATCATTTTATCTTTGTTTACGTCCAATGAACAACGAAGATAAAACGATACCCTCTGCAGCAGTGACTGCATAAACGAATTCATCCAATATGAAATATATACATAAAAATAAGTGACAAGACAAATAATAACATCTGAATTAAATAATAACATTTAAATTCTTTTAGATAAAAAAAAAAAAAATGATAAAATGAAAAAATAAAATTTTTTTAATACTTGATTTTAAATACTTATAAATTGCGACAGACAACAATAACATAAAAGAATAGTAAAATGTCTTTATTCGACAAACAATGGTGCTGTTTAAAATTATAAAAATAATGGCCTTGTGAGAGATAAAACATTTATGTATCATAAYYGAGCCTTAAAATTATACAAATTATATTTGTAACATTTTTGGTTCGCTTTTCAATBGAAAAGAATTATTTTGCCTCAATCGAATAGACTGTTTTTTTCTCTGTATACATTATCGTAGACAATTAAAGTCAAAGTACTTCGTAATCAAACCTAACGACTCTACTCGTGGACAGTGGAGGATCGAAGACCGTCGAATACATTCGTGGTGCTACTCCGATATCTTTTCATCAAGTCCGCTGTAGCGTACGCACACAGGCATATCAATCGTTCGATCAACTCAAACTTCAACTTACCTTATATGTTTAATTCTCTCGATTCATATCAGTCGATCGTTCCTTAGAGAGACTGTACATTGGTAATCGTTTCATCACTCACGTGTGTACTCATTAAGTTTATTAAGGAAGTAGATGTATATATATCTCAGTTAATGTATTGAAGTATACATTGGGCAGGATTATCGGTCTTTTGTGTAGTGTGTGTGAAGCGAGGCAGAGTCGTTAGGCGGGGTGTCGTTAGTAGACGCTACGTAAGACCAGGCGACGTTAGGTGGGGTAGTGTTAGGTGCTAGGTGAGGCAGCAAATCACC
>JANQDE010000681.1:0-13029 GCA_037157785.1 Cephalotes varians
CACCCCCCTCGGAGCTCCCGAGTTAGAACCCGCCTTATATACCTACTCACTTCTATTAATCGTTTATCGTGTTCCTGGAGACTCGCTCCATATACCACGATCATCTAAGTAGACGAGACATCGGATACCTTGTAAGCCGGCGAGCACGGAGTTCATCAACCGCTGGAAAGTTGCCGGCGCGTTCTTCAGGCCGAATGGCATTCGATTGAACTCGTAATGCCCATACGGTGTAGAAAATGCTGTTTTGCTTTTGTCTTTCTCTCTCATCGCTATCTGATGATAACCAGATGCGAGATCTAAGGTCGAAAAATATTTCGCATTTCCCAACTGGTCCAAAATGTCGGTAATGTTTGGTAACGGAAAGGAATCTCCGATCGTCAGGTCGTTCAATCTTCTGAAATCCACCACTAGTTTCTGTTTTCCTGAAGCGTCGCTCTTTTTGGGTACTACCAATATCGGCGTGTTCCACTGACTTATACTTGGACGGATAATTTTTTCGCTTAACATTTTTTCGATTTGTCGACTTACCTCTTTCTTGTGTTTCTCGGGTAAGCGATACGGACGGACGTTCACCGGCGCGCTATCAGTACGCATATTAATTTCATGCGATACGGTTGAGGTGCAAGTTAACACGTCGTCTTCTAAATAGAATATATCGCAAAACTCTTCGCAAATTCGCTCTAGCGAATTTCTTTTCTTTTTCATTTAAATGTTCCGTTCGTATTAGATTCTTCAATTGTTCTTTACGTGCTTGCGGAGGTTTCTTGTCTTCGCGTTGCGTCATGTGCAGCACGGGCTTGTCCGCGTTATCAGGGACGGTCTCGGGTATCTCCTCTATGCTTACCAGTGGCGTCGGTATTGCTACTTGCTCCTTCGTAGTATTAATCACGCTGATCGGGCACGTGCCTTCCTCAGGTTTTACTAAACAATTTCCGATAAAGACTTCTGGCATTATTTCTTCTGAGTTTATCACTCCTACACACTGTATATTAGTTATCGCTCGCACCACTGTTTCACTACGTGGTTTTAATATTACTGTCGTGTAAGGTCGGAATTTAAATATCGCCTATGCGAAGTTGCTTCTTACCGAGATCGCATTTAGCTTTTTGCTTTCGAAGAAAGTCTATTCCTAAGATTCTTTCGTATTCTATTGGGAAGTCGTCCTTTACTACATAAAATGCATGTTTTATGGTGTGTTCGTCTACGTTAATTGTTGCATAAACCTTTCCCAGAGTGTGTATTTTATGTCCGGTTATTCCGGTGAGTGCAATTTTATTCTCATATATTAGCGTGTCGTCCTTCAATTTTTCCAGTTTCATTAATGAAATTGTCGAGCATGAATCGTATAACATATTGATATGCTCTCTTTTGGCTTCGCGCACGGGTAATTTCACTATTAATAGTTCTGGCTTAGCAYGCGCGTATGATTTATCGTTGATATGAGTAACTCGATATTCGACGGCCGGCCGCGGCTGTTTCTTTCTTACGTCTTCTTCGCTGTCACTGCTTCCGCTCGCCAACTCGGAATCTCGCTTCTTTTGCCGTGATTTCCTTTGATCGCTTTTGTTTTCTTTACGCGTTTTCTTCTTTTGCTCCAGAGGTTTTACGCTAATTCCCGGTCGTCCATTCAAGTGCCAGCATTCGTCGCGGCTGTGCCCTGTTCTCTTGCAATGTTTACAAAATTTGTTTATCGCGTTTACTCTCGAAGATTTCTCGGGTTTCGGTAGTGCGTATTTGCTGCTTCGACAGTCGCGTCCGTAATGCCCGGTTTTTCCGTATTTAAAACATTTCAAAGTTGAATTTTGATCCTGTCGCGAACGAGTTGTTTCAGGTCGGTTTCTGCCTGCGTAATTATTAGCTTTTGTTGGCCCGATAAGTTTTTCTTCCGCACTAGCGCCCGTTATTGCTTCTTGGAGCGTTGTATATCTTTGCGATCGAACGAGTATTTTAAATTCGTCGCGTAATCCTATCTGGAAGTTAATTAACGCTTGTTTCTTTATCGCTTGTTTGTTGTATCGCGCCTTTATAAGTGGCGGAGTGTTCTTCTCCTTCGATCATTGAATCATATAGTTTCATAGTTAATAGGTCTACGCGTTGTCCGAAAGCGTGCGCCATTTCATTTGTTTTTTGTTTAAGCGAATTAAATTCAAGTTGCAAATACGTCGTGCTTTGCTTTGTCTGATAGCAAGTTTCAAGTTGTTGCTTTAATTTATCGTAGGTTTGGACTTCTCGCGTTTCAAAATCCTGCATCGCCTTTCCTTTTAATTTCGTGTACAGAATTGCTTGAATCAATGACTCTTCATCCACGGAATTTATATTTTGTACCGCGTACGTACAGGCGTTTAAGAATTCCTGCAATTTATGTCGCGACGTTCCGTCAAATTCGGGGATCATTGTCCTTGCTTCCTTCGACGATATGAAGCTCGGTATAGTGCTACGTCGGTGTCTTATGTCGCGTTCTGTTCTGCCGTAAGCCACGTTGCTCATGTCGTTATCCGTTTTTCGTCGATCAACTTCGTGACGAGAATTTTCTAGTCGTGCCACGCGATCGTTCAGGGAGTTGATATCTCGGCGTATTTCTCGTAGTAGATTTAGGATAGCGGTATTATTATCAGCATCTTCGCGTGTCGGGGCGCGTCGTGTTCGACCTGCTTCTATGTTGTTTCTATTCTGCTGCTCCAGCCGGTGTGCGGCCTGAAGAGGGATGGACATCTCGGCGGGTATAGCGTGTTCTGACGGGGTGCGTGTTACGGACATTTCATCCCTTAGATGTCGATAAATTTCTTCCGGGTCGAATATGTCGCTCTCATAGGATGTCAACGAAAACTCTCGATGCAGAGATATGTTGCTAGGCGTTCTGCTTATGTAGGGTCTTGATCGTCTAGTCTCTCGTCGAATTTCGTTAGTGGTGTTAGTCGGATTAGTCACAAATAGGCTCTCGTCGAAATTTGTGAATGGAAATTCGCGCTCGGTGACGACGTTCTCGGATGACTCGACTTCGCGTTCAGTTGAATATCGCACTTCTAAGTTTTCGCGTACGCTATCTACTCTAGCTAGCGGCTCGCTGCGTTGGCTCGCTAAGTAATCACGATCGGTTCGCAATCGGTCGGAGGTGATTAGTCCCTTCCGACATTCACGCAATTATTTCATACAAAAAATTTTTTGAACTTACATAAGTACTGCCCGCATTTTCGCTTGTAGTATGGCTGACGGCTCGATGCTAGTTCGGTGTCCGGTGTCGGCTGGCGGCTCGGTGTTCGTACTCCGATGCTCGTTGCTCGCTGTAGATATTCTGCTTGGAGTTGGCGGGTTGCGGTAGGTCAACGTCGTCTCGGATTATGCTGTTATCTGCTCTATGGCTATGCTACCGGGTGCTCTGGATCGGGCTTACGCTTTGCTCCTTTGGCTGCTACGTTGCTTCTTATTGATCCATCCCTTTTTTATTACAGATTACAAGGCCGGCGTCTTCAGGGCCCATCCAGTCTCAATCCCACCGCTGCCATCAAATGTAGTGCCGCCAGAGCGGCCACGGGGTTGGGATTGGTGGGCCGAAGAATAACTTAGCCGTAGACTCGAATCTTTTTATTTTAATAAAGACACTTCTTTAACATTTTTACACTCGCGTAACTTATTTTATGGAACCGCATCTCACGGATCGTCAATCGAGAATCGCGCGCAGTTCCGTCGCGCGTCTCCTTTATAGTGCGTTTTTTCGGCACCTCGTTACCAGGGCGGTTTTGCCGATCAGTACCGATCTGGTCAGCAAAGTCGCAGCCGCTTCCAGAGAAGAGGTGACTGCGACCTTCGAGCGGGTGTCGTCTTATCGCGGTGGCTCGTGCCGTCGAGCGACCGCGATAAACAAAAATTTGATCATGTTTCCGGGCTAACTCCTTCGTCATGAGGAATACTCATGACAAGCTGTTGGAAAAAAAATCCTACAAACGATAACATGTGAACTAATGGCGCATTATATTTAGGGAAAAAAAAGCTTTTTTTTTATATTTTAATAGATAATCATAGACATTTTTTATGTGATTCATAGCCTAATGGTAAAATATTCCAGATTTCGTTAATTGCGTTAGTTAACGTTTAAATTTTTTCAGTTATTGTTATTCCGCCTCTGAAAATTATCAGTGGTGGAGAACACTATTTAAAAGAAGAGCTCGAAGCAACGTGACCGCATCAGTCACTCTGTTACGATCATTACAGAAAAATATAAGTGTAAAAAAAAAACGAGAATGGATAGATATTGTTCTTCGGTGGTGCATTTACTTCGTGACAGAGAGTTTGGAAAGTGGAGTTATCAAAACGCGTTTAATGGCAATATAAGACGGTGTTCCAAACATAGGCGTGTGAAAATTATAGTGCTTATGATGATCATTTTAATGAATGTAGATTGTTATTCTTTGTTACGTGCCAAGGTGCGATTCGTGCGGTTAATGATGCGTTATATAACGAAACTATTAAACATACACAAGAGTCTTTACGAAGATTATATACCCTCAATATTATTAAAGAACGTGATGACATCTATATTGAAATGAGAGATCAGACATAGACAATCTTCGAATGACTATTGATGTGAAAAAAATAATTCCTAAATTGAATGTGCCACTGGAAAATGAGGAGTGGGAAACATTACAAAATGTGAAATAGGGGCCATTAATTAATGAGACTTACGATGATATTATTTATTCGGTTGGTGATCTCACTGATTCAGCAATGCGCGAATTGARAAGCAAAACTTCAGAAGATATGTGGGAGGGACGCAGACTTAAAAGAGACGTATGGGATTATTATTACCTCAGTTATTCAGAGGAATTCGAACCGATTCTACTACCTAGAGCCGCGTTTAAAGACGAACTGTAAAGAAAAATGAATTATTACGTTCAACAAGATGAAGCATATGAGTAAGTTTTAATTCTATATAATTCTATTTTATAAATTTTTAATATGTTATAGATTTTTATACAACTAATTTATTTTTACAGTACATTTTTACAGTACATTCGGAACCGCGTCATATACCCCGCATATTAGGAAGGAGATTCGCCTTAACTCCTACGGCATATAAATATTTGGACATCGGTATCAGCGTAGGGCCAGTGTCCTCTGTGGAAATGCTGCTTGGCGATAATAAAGACAATCGGATAATCCTTCCTCGTGCAACGTGGGAGACATTTATCGCAAGACGTACTGACATTGAGCAACTTCTGCAGTCTCCTGCACCTTCATCAATGGTGATTAAAGACTTGGTTATAGATCTCGTAAAACTACGTAATGCCGATATTGTAAAATTAAAATCACGCGATGTCTGCTTGTATGTGAAGCCGTCGACTATACTATTTTTATTCACACTCGAACATTGTATTGAGCATGTATATTTCGGGCTATGTCAGAGTACGCACATGATCAACGAAAAATTTAAACATTTTGTGACATATTTATGCCGAAACTGTATCACCAATAAATGTGATGCTGCAAACATTTTGCGCAAGATTTATAATACAGAATCTAACATAGAATGTGAATTAATAGCATATGCCTTATAGATAATATTGTGTATGACGCGTTCCATGAAAAATTAACTGAAAATAAGATTTAAAATGTTCCATTTCTTCTTACCTGCCTCAGCGGTTTAAATTTATAAGAACCTTTGACTATCCTGCGCCGAGGGAGGGCTAAGTCCTCGGCAATTTTTCGCGCAGCCGTATAACATATTATAACGACAAGAGAGTATACAGACGTCACAAACGCAACTAAATGAATATAAGGACGAAGAGAGTTCGCCACGTCCCGAGACAACCCGAGAGGCTATCAAAATGAGACGGTATATGGTCCTTCGAGCCGGATCCCAACACCGGCAAGTGCTTCAGTGACGTCACGTATTGTGCAGCTTCCGGTGCGTGACTCTGAAAAGGATGGAGACGTTACTAGCGGCTCAGCACGAGCTCTACGGGCGCATAGCGCGCACACACGACAATTTAAAGAAAGCTGGCGCATCGAAAGTATCGAATGCGCTCATTGCCTCGACTCTCAAACTACTCGAGGCAAAATGGGAGAAATTCGAAGAACAGCACGAGCGCCTTCGAAGCCGTCATTGGGAGGAATTGAAAAAACACGAATACTTCCAGAGTGACTTCTTGACCCAGGCCGAAGTCGTTTTCACCCAGCAACGCGCGGCTCTCATTGAACTCCAGGAGGAGCTGGTGAAGGGTCAGAAGGAGAATTCGATGACGGCTCCTGTAGTGTCCCCACCGCGCACGACCTTGCCTCGTATTCAACTGCCACATTTCTCCGGCAAATATGAGGACTGGCCTTCGTTTCGAGATCTCTTCGTCTCACTGATATCTCGAGACTCTTCAATCTCAGATGTCACCCGGCTGCACTATCTAAAGGCCAGTCTGAAAGGCGAAGCGGAGTTGTTAGTTCGCAGTCTGCCAACTACCGACGAGAATTTTGCCCGCGCGTGGCAAACTCTTCAGGACTATTATGAGAATACCCGCCTCTTAGTGCGAGCATACTATTCTGCTTTCGTGGCACAACCAAAATTGAAGGGTGAGTCAGGCGCGGACCTGCGCAAGCTGTTCCATTGCGTTACGAGCACCGCAGGGGCCCTTGAGAGCATCGGACGACCGATATCAAGTAGTGAAGATCTTTATGTCTTCATGACCGTCGATCTCCTGGATCCGCGGTCGCGCCGCGAGTGGGAGAACCACGTCGGCGGCAGCACCGACCCTCCAACCTTTGCAGAGCTGCGGCAGTTTTTAGAGCAGCGCCTTCACACGCTTGAAGCAATGCAGCCCACCAAGACTGAGGTGCCTCCAGGGAAGGTGAACGAGCGCGCTAAGACTGCGCGTACCCATCACACCCAAAAGGAAAGGGATCGCTGTACCATGTGTCACCGCGATCACTTCATCATGATGTGCGAAGCCTTCAAAAAGAAGTCTGGAGAAGAGAGGCTGCAGTTCGTCAACGGATCAAAACTCTGTCTGAATTGCTTAGGCAGACACAAGGTCAGTGAATGCCAATCGAAAAGATCATGTTCTGTCTGTGGAGCACGACACCACTCGGCCTTGCACGATGCCTGCCGAGTGCCCGCGGTCGAGAAAGGTGCGACATCAAGCGAGCCAGCCAAGACTTCGCATGTGGCGCGAAATCCGTCTGCGAGTCGAGGCGCGGTCCTGCTCGCGACCGCTAGAATCACTGTCACGGATCGATGGGGCACCCTGCACTCGGTTCGCGCGTTAATCGATCAAGGATCGGAAGTATCCATTGTCACCGAAGCGCTGGCCCAACGATTACGATTATCGCGAAAACAAGCTTCTGTCGCGGTGTTCGGGGTCGGAGAGAAACGGACGGCCACCGCGAGAGGACAGATTACGTTGAGAATCTCCACGCAGGGCGGTACCTATATCATGTCTACATCCGCCATAGTGTTGCCGCGATTTACAGTGTACACGGGCCCGACAAACGGCGCTTCGAAGGAGTGGCCGCATCTCAAGGACCTGGAACTGGCGGACCCGCGGTATTCCTCTACGGACGAGATCGAAGTGTTGCTTGGTGCTGACGTCTATGCCACTGTCATTGAGCCCGGCATAAGCAAGGGAAGCGCGTGGGAGCCAGTGGCTCAGCGAACAGCGCTGGGATGGATCGTGTCTGGACCGGTGAGTGCGACCTCGTCCCATACAATCGCGCGCATGCACCAGTGCACGATAGACGAATCGTTGTCCACCTTGGTGCGACGATTCTGGGAGCAGGAGGAGGTCGAGCGGGTACCCACAAAGCTGACCCCCGTTGAACAAGAGTGTGAGGAATTTTACCTGCGGACACATTCGCGTAACTGTGAAGGCCGGTACGTGGTGCGACTCCCCGTCGATGCTTCGCTGCCTGACCTGACGGCATCTCGGGTTGCCGCAGCGCGCATGCTCTCATGCATGGAGGCCCGCTTCGCCAAGGACTCGCATCTACAAAAATCATATACTGAATTCATGGACCAGTACGCTAGGTTAGGACATATGTCCCGCGTAGGACCGTCAGATGGAAGAAGAGGAGTGTGCTACTTACCGCATCATGGAGTCGTTAAGGAGCTCAGCACCACCACGAAGCTGAGAGTGGTCTTCAACGGATCGACTGGCCTACCAGGGGGTGAGTCGCTGACAAGCACCTGCTGGTGGGTCCTAATCTTCTGCCTCCTCTCGACGATGTCCTTTCACGGTGGCGACGCCATAAATACGTGGTCGTGGCGGACATCGAGAAGATGTACCGTCAAATCATGGTACACCCAGATGACCGCAATCTACAGGGGATTCTGTGGAGAAATAACCGAGAGGAGCCAGTGTGTGAGTATCAACTCAACACAGTTACTTAGGGTTGGCGTGTGCTCCGTTTCTGGCAATCCGCACATTGCGCCAACTCTCTGCAGATGAGGGCACGCGTTATCCCAAAGGAGCTACCACTTTGCGAGATGACGTCTATATGGATGACATACTCACGGGAGCGTCGACGCTGGATGAGATGCGCGAAGTCCTGCTGCAGCTCGTGGGCATCTGTGCGTCGGGTGGCTTTCCATTACAGAAGTGGGCGGCGAACGACGAGCACATCCTCGCTGCCCTACCCGGCTATGATCGCACGCGGATTGACTCGTGCGCAATCCAGCTTCACCAGGGGCATTCGGCACTGGGTCTTCAGTGGCACCCAGAGGACGACTGCTTCACTTTCATTCATCGAACTGCCGAAGCGAAGGTGGTGACAAAATGGTCGATGCTTTCTCAGGCGGCCCAACTATTTGACCCGCTGGGCTGGCTGGCACCGGTGATCGTACGAGCCAAAATCAGCATCCAGTCAACCTGGCTGCGGAACCTGGATTGGGACACGCCCCTTCCGGACCCCGATGCCAGGGAGTGGAGAGCCTTCTTGGAGGAGCTTCCTCAGTTAGCGGACATTCGAGTTCCTCGTTGGCTCACGGTCACAACAGTGACTCCGGTGGAAATCCACGGCTTCGCTGACGCCTCCGAGAGAGCCTACGGAGCCGTTGTTTACTTGAGAACCAGAGAGACGGAAGAATGGACATCGGTGCTGGTTACGGCCAAGACGAAAGTGGCTCCCCTTAAGCAGATCTCCTTGCCACGCCTGGAGTTGTGTGCGGCTACGTTATTGACTCGTCTTATCACCCACGTCGGTAAGATTTTAGGATTAGAGAGCATGCCGACTTACCTTTGGTCCGACTCCACTGTCGTGGAGTCCACTTGGCTGGATCCGAGGTCATCCGACTCGCTGGAAGACATTCGTGGCCAACAGGGTGTCGGAAATCCAAACGTCGTTACCAGACGTGCACTGGCGCCATGTCGCCAGCCAAGACAACCCTGCGGATTGCGCATCCCGAGGAGTGTCGCCAGCCGAATTGGTGGGTCACTCTCTGTGGTGGCATGGACCGAAATGGTTGACGGACGGATCTGAACCATGGACGGTGCCGGAGCCTGTCCACGACGATCAGGATGCCCCCGAGCGACGTGTCGGAGTTCATGCCGGAATGACGCAGCCCGAGGAGTCGGAGCTGCTGCAGAAGTATTCCACACTGCGGAGGCTCCTTCGGGTAACTGCCTGGTGCCTGCGATGGCGTTGCGCTCGTCATGCGCGACCCGAGCCGCCGGACGTCCTAACAGCCGATGAAGTGGACCAGGCTCTATTGACGTGGGTGCGCAAGATCCAGGCTGAAACTTACAGGGAGGAGCTGATCACTGTTTCTAAGGGAGATTCAGTAAAGAGAAAAAGCCGACTCTCACCGTTGAGTCCGTTCAAGGACGATCAAGGCATCTTGCGGGTTGGCGGCAGACTGAAGCACTCATTGCTCGCCTACGACGAGAAGCACCCTATCATCCTGCCGAAGGACTCCAGCTTCACGAAACTCATTATAACTTCTTGCCATGCCCGGACACTCCATGGAGGGGTGCAGCAGACTCTCGGCCTTCTCCGACAAAGGTTCTGGGTGCCATGTGGGCGAGCGGCGGTCAAACAGTGTGTGCACAGGTGTCTACGGTGCCTGCGTTGGCGGGCGGCGCCATCTCAACAAATCATGAGTGATCTTCCAGGACCACGAGTGACACCATCGAGACCCTTTCAATACACGGGAGTCGACTACGCTGGACCGGTTATGCTGAGGACGTCGGCCGGGCGGGGCCACAAGGCTGTTAAGGCCTATATCGCCGTCTTCGTGTGCCTCAGCACCAGGGCAGTCCATCTTGAGGCCGTGTCGGATTATTCGACTAATGCCTTCCTCGCAGCACTACGGCGGTTCATCTCACGCCGGGGCTTGTGCCAGGTATTGTATTCGGACTGCGGTACGAATTTTACAGGAGCCGACGCTGCCCTGAGGGACTTATTCTCGGCTAGCGGCGAAGGAGCTCGCCATATTTGTGACACGCTGGCCGAGGAGAGGATCCAGTGGCGATTCAACCCGCCAGCTGCACCGCATTTCGGGGGCCTGTGGGAGGCGGCCGTCAAATCAGTCAAACATCATTTGAGGCGAGTGATTGGGGAGCATACCCTGACGTTTGAAGAAATGTCCACCTTCCTTGCTCAAGCGGAAGCCTGCCTTAACTCACGGCCACTACATCCGATGAGCGATGACCCGGAGGATCTCTCAGCACTCACTCCGGGCCATTTCCTCGTGGGATCGGCCTTGCTGGCCGTTCCAGAACCAACGGTCAGAGCCGTCCCTATGAGCCGCCTGTCCCGCTGGCAACTTTTACAACAGCTGCGAGCGCATTTTTGGGACCGTTGGTCGTCCGAATACATCCACAGCCTGGCGGCCAGACCTAAGTGGAGGACAGGTAACGTCGTTCCGAGGATCGGGCAGTTGTGCTTACTCCGGAACGAGATCACTCCGCCATCCAAGTGGCCGCTCGCCCGAATTATGGCCCTCCATCCCGGCCAGGACGGCCACGTGCGCGTGATTCGAGTGAAAACGGCCACGTCCGAACTCACAAGACCACTTGTGAAGATCGTGCTTATCCCTGAGGATAACAGCGTAACGGCGTCGTAACTCTCGCGTCTCACGGCACCCTCATGATTCAATTGAGTCCTCTACTCCCGCGCGAGCACCACGATAGACGGGACCCCGTGACAGCCATAACCTATTATGCAGCCCGAGGCGATCGGTCTCGTGCGGGAGGATGGGGAGTAATCTCACTTAACTTGTACATCCATATAACCACCATTAAACTCACTCGCGGGATATCGACGACTTCCGACGCGATTTTGCACGGAAACACCGATAATTGTCTAAATGATCGATCAGGCGGTTTCGCGTTGTCTCGGCGTAATACCAAACTCGCGCTTGTAAACATACACGGCGTCACGGCGAATCGACGCGCACACGACGCTAAGCCTGATCCATAGGTAACGTCGCTGATTGTGTACCAGCGAGGCGGGCGGAATGTTGCAATCAAAATCGACTGCGGAAAGTGATTCCTTAGCGGATCCTAAAGTAACCGCAAAGATAGTGCTATTCTATAATGCGCGCTGCGTTGCGCGCTGGCAGCACGCGCCCAATCGGGGCAGCGCAATTCAAATGACGCGTAGAAATGAACCGTGATTAGCAGCGAGGCGCCCATCGTGGGGCAGCCAATTGAAACGCGACAACCAAATTAACGGCATTATCGATCTTGCCTTTCAATCACCCGCTAAAACAATGCGCTGTAAAAACATAACAAATAAATTATGTTCGGGAGAGTTCTCGAACGATCGAGAACTCCCATACTATAAAAGAGCGCCGCGAAAGTGATTCACGGTTAGTCGACTCAAGCACAGTGTGTCAAATCAGATTAATCCTTTTTGCGAATTTGCTATCCGCAAACAGTGAGGAAACGCGAAGTTGCTTGCTTTGCTTCACTGGTGAGTCACTTACGCGCGCGATCTAAACTGCACTGCTGGCATCAGGAGTCGCTTGCTCCGGGGTAGCGCAGCAGGGCGTGAAAACAATCCGGAGACGCTCGCTCCTAAACAGGCCCGCGGAGCCGCGTTGTGTAATATAAACCAACCACTACATTAATTATTGTGATTGACTTTAATTATAATAAAACTTAATTAATTGTTCGTGAGTCATCGTGACGTGTTATTCTGTGACACCCATCCTTGAACCGTTTCGCGTCAAAACAGTATAAGATATCAAATATTTTATTTCAGACTAATCATCTGCTACGCCAGCACGGTTCTCACAGCGACGGAAATAAATAATAACTTAATCGCGATCGACAGAGATAAACTAACGTATCTCAAGTTAGCACAAAATGATTTAGATAACTGCGTAAAGGATAGCTTACAATATATATGCACACACTCGATGCCAATATACCGTGTGAATTCAAACGCACCATGCGAGGTGCAAATGTACATACAACGGCAACAGTATCACCAAAACACTAAAAAGCATATAATCTTAAGCGAATTTTGGATCGCAATGAACCAACCACACACTTGGTTGTATTCGATCGCCGCCGAACAACATATAGTTATTGAATGCGACGGACGACACAAACATGAGAAAATAATAAAAAATACTGGCAAAATAATATTAAAGGGTAAATGCAGACTAACAACACCCGACGTGACAATATAGTCTAGAGAAATAATCTTTCAAACGGAGACAGAAACATACCTACCTGAAGCAAGCATGACGCTCCTACGCGACCAAAAACCACTGACAAACAATAAAACGCTAGACAGTATATTACAACACCGAACAGACTTAGGAGAACTAAAAACAAAACTAGAAAAAATTAACAGTAATATAAAAAACAGTGTGTAACGATGCACCCTAGAATAGCATCGTCCCTAGCCGAACAACAGCTAGAAGAACGTTCCGCCGTTCGGACGTTACGGCGCGGTGCGCCCAGTATATCTTTTGCCGGGAAAAGAGCTAATAACTAAACAGGGGCGCCCGAAGAATCCCGAACTTCGCCGATAAACATCCCGCTCGACTGAATATTGTTTATCTCAGCGCCGCACCGGGTAGGGACAAACAATAAC
>JANQDE010000681.1:19241-33563 GCA_037157785.1 Cephalotes varians
TAGGGCACTCAAACCGGAAATGCCCCGGCTTCCCGCAAAGCCAGCATTCCTTTCGGTTTAAAGAACTTGTCCCTTTTTTTTTTGTTCTTCTCCCTCTCTTTTCTTAACCCCTCCCTTTTCATTTTTCTCTTCCGCGTGTGTCTCTCCCCTGATAAAATTCATTTTCTCGAAATTTTTATACCCTTTTTCCCCGAAACTTTCTTTGTTGATTTCCTTAATCGCACGAGCCCTTATCACTGCCAATTTCAAAGAATTTATCCCCTCCAATCGAAGAGTTCTCTTCAAAAAGTTATCTGAAAGCGCCGAGATAAATTGCGAGCAAGCGATTTTATCTCGAACCGCGTAAGGGCATTCCGGATACGCTAATCTACTGAGTCTTTCTAGATCCGCGCCCAAAGTCGCAAAATCTTCACCAAATTTTTGTTTTCGACTTGTAAAAGTCGAATAATAATCTTGCGAGAAATACTCTTCGCCAAAACGCAATTCTAATTTCGATCTAAGCTCGGAATATTCGAGGCTTCCTAAATCCTCAACCGATTCTAATACCGATCGCGTCTTTCCCCTCAAGCAAGAAGCCAACATCACTGCCTTCGTCGGCCCGTCCCAATGACTCGCGCGCGAAATTAGTTCAAACTGCGCGAAAAATTCACGTAATGGAACCGTTCCATCGTAAACGTCGGGCTTTAACCTAAATCCCGCTCCGACGCAAGCCCCCGCACTCATAGGCGCGACGTCATCCCGCAGCGGCACGCGTTTCCGATCACAATTCCACTCGCGCCCCGCGGCACTTCACTCGCGCCTACATCGCACTCTTACTCGCGTTCCTCGATGCCGCTCGCTCGCCCGCAAACGCACTCTCGCTCGCCCCCGTGATCGCGCCATGCGACGTTATTCTTTCGCCCTCACCCGCGAACGCTTCCGCCTCCCGCACCGACGCGTTTCTAAGAGGAAAATACTGGGAGCGACTTAGCTGATTTCTTAGCTGCTGCAGCTCCTCATCGGTCCTCCGCCTCTCGCCGCGCCTGCTCCTCCCGCAGCAACCGAATCTCCTGCAGCAGCGACTGTAAAGTTGTTTCTTCGGAAGCGTCCTCCGGAGCCCGTCCATCGTCGCTCAGCAACCGCTCGCTTCGTGTCTCCGTCGTGAAGCGCTCAGCGTCCTCGAGCGTCCGCCCAGCGTCTCCCGCCGATCGTGTACTCATCCTTTTGCGAGGGGTTTTCAGTAAAGGCATGTTTCGCCGAAATAATCCAAAGAGGAGTAGCTCGTTTTGCTCGTCCTATCCCGGACGAGCCCCCAAAATGTTACGAATGTCACTGCACACTTTCACTCACTCACTYGCACACTCGCGCGAAACTCGCGCGAATAAGGAGAAACGAGGCGTAATCAAGAAAACGCAACTTTATTATAGCTWCGAATAAAATGCAGAGCGTACCGCGACACGTCCGTACGCTCAGGAGTCAGGCGTAATTCTAYGTTTTTATATTTATTTATTCGTTTCCTCGGCGACGACAAACTGCAACCGCTCGCCGCCAACTCGTTTGGCTCAGGAAAGAGTATAGCTATAGCCGGGCAGCATTCGTAACACTATAATAGAAAAGTGTGAAATTTGTTAATGCGTGTTTGCGGTCATTACATTAGCCTAAAAATGCACAATTTTTTAATGAAATGAAAAATCTGAACATAAAATTATGAACTTTCTAAATAAATTTTGTAATGTTTTAGAATTTATTTTTGTAAATTTATTTCATACAGGTTCTGCAATTCCTAATTATATAATGACTTCTTCAACTAATGTGGAAAAAGGATCAGAAAACTCTCCAAAAAACATTTTAATCCCGTCTTTAGTTTCACAAAACTTTGTACAGACACCAGGTGCAACTTCTTCGATATTTTTAACATCAGACTCAACTTCAATCCAAGGTATGTACAAGATATGAAAAACAGAATGTAATGTAGATTTTATAATAAATGTATATTATAATATTAATAATAGAAGTAAAACTTTATTTTGTAATAAAAATCTTTTAATATAGTTTCTTGTACTTATAGTATTAGACTTTATACTAGTACATTATTGGTGTGCAATTATTTTTTTGAATCTTAATAATTGTCTATTCTTCATTGTCCATTTATATTTCTTTCTTATCACAATTCGTAGATGTTAATCATTAAGTTTTTGATTTTAATACAATTACGACAACTTCTGGACCTTCATTTACTATTGTTCCATCATCATTCATACACTCACATCTTGTGAACAATATGGAAAGGTCCCAAACATTGACATTGTCAATTGCTAAAACAGAAGCACCTTTACCATTAGCAGAAGGTAAACAGAAAATTAATATCTGTTTATTGTTTTTGATTGTGTATGATCGAAAAAATTTAGTTAAATTTCTATTCTGTTCTATTGTTTTATTCCTATTGTTTTATTCATTGCTTATATATATCAATAAAATTTAATATTTATATAAATAAAAATTTATACAAATAAAATTATCTTTTATACACAATCTAAAAACTTTATTACATTTTAATTATTTAAATATAAATATGTTAAAAATCTTCTCTTTAACCCATTAAGTCCTGAATGGACGTTTTTTCATTCCATTTTTCAACGGTAGTATTTTCTAAAAAAAAGGGTTGTAAAAAATTTTAAAGTAGGCATTTCTGACGTGAAATTAACTGAACTTTCAGAATCTAATATCAAATTTCCCGGAAAATACACCTGTAACAAACTATATATGGTTTTTTCCAAAAAAACGCGCATTTTTTAACTTTTTTTTTTCTTTATCTCGTGTTTTCACATTGAAATAATTTTAGAATTCCTGTTTGAATTAAAGAAATCACGTCCTCGATTCTTAAACTTTAAATTGTGTATGTGAGCATTTCAAAATTTAATGCGGAAGCAACCAAAATGGCGGCTCAAACGCTCAAATAATCGAGATATTAATTTTTGAAATTGTACTAATGAGAGCACGCCGAGAGAAGCGTTGCAGCCGCTCGAGAGAGGCGGTGCCCAGCGCCGAGCAACGACGCGCCTCCCTTCTTGCCTCTCCAACACGCCGCCCACAGCCAATGTTTGATAAATTGGGCCGGGCTATACCTCGAGCGGCTGGAGCGCTTCTCTCGGCGTGCTCTCATTAGTACAATTTCAAAAATGAATATCTCGACTATTATTGCGAATATCGCTAAACGGTATGGAACTTTTATGTTCATCTCGATCTTATCTACCTTCCTATGTGCGGTATCGAAATTCTCGCGGCGTACCCTGTATATGGACATATTTTATATATAATTGTATATAATTATATATAATTGTATATAATTTTATGTAATTATATATGAAACATTTTTTGCGGGTAATCTACACTCGTATCTAAAATGAAATAGTTATATATTTGTTTTCAAATTTAGCGAAAAGATAAGAAAGAAAATTTTAGTACAGTTTAATATAATAAGAAATAAGAAGAAACAATGCATATGTACATATCAGATTTGTAATAATTTTTATGTGTTTATATTTAAGGCAATTAAATAGAATTCTCATTCCACAATGTCAAATGCAATCTCAATACTTCAAACTAAATTCACTCACTCGAGATAATATGTTGTATTTAATATATATTTTGGCAGAATACTTATAATTAGTATTTATTTTTCTGAATGTTTCCATGAAATCTTTTATTATCACATTCATTTAATGCATTGTGTTAAAAAAATATTAAACTTTTTTGTGATATTTTATGGCAAATTATAAAAAGAAAATTTATGAATTGAGCGCATATATATTTTCACAAAATAATAAAAGGTATCTTGTACAAGACAAATAATTAATTATATGCAAAAAAATTTAATTATGAGAGATTTTATAAAAATAAGAAAATTTATTATACATTATTTTTATCTTTTTTTATATAATAAAATTCATTTCTTTTGTATTATACGATATAATATTATTATTTCTAGAATATTGTTTAAAACAGAACATTTTATTTTAATGTCATTACTTTTGTTAAGAGATCTTTTTTTCTGTAAATACGTTATATGAACATATTGAATGTATATTAATGTTTATCAATATTTTATTCTACAAAAAAAATTACGCAAATGTAAATAGATGTGTAATTATATGAGCGTATTCCTGATACACGAATTGTGGAAGTAGCACGGACACGCACCATAATACGATTTTATCGGCAGTATCGGAAAATGGAAGTGGCTATTTAATTCCATATGCTGCAAAATGGAACTAGTGGGCGCTAATATACGGGAGTTTCGACGGTTCCACGACAAAGGCCGGGATGGCTCTCAGGCTTCTCTGATACTATTATCTGCCTCTCATTCCACGCGTGTCTGTATCCCCATCACTGCAATCAACGGTCCAGTTCTGTGTGGCTGCGGTCCGATTCATGCTCACAACGCGCGTTCACGATTGATCCGTCATTTCTTGAGCGTTTTTCGTGAGCGAAATGACGTCACGGATTTTTGAATTCGTGTGCTTACGGTGACCATGATCCAGAGGTGGGTCGGCGTGAGCGTTACGTCATTTACGCGGGAAAATGGAAATCAATATAAATCCAATTAGAAATATTATTAATCAACAAATTATTAATCAACAAATTACTACTAAAGACGGCCGATCTTATGAAAGTTCACGTTTTGTTAAAATTTGGATGAGCTTATAATATAATATTAATTTTATGATTTTCTTGATATTTCTCACTCACAGTTTCCTCTGCATCTTCGTCATCACTACTTGAAAATGAGTGAATTATGAAATTCATCATCATTCTTTGATCCTTCACACGCAATTTCTACTCCGTGCCGTGACTCGATCTCACACAATGGTGATAGTTATGTGGATTCATACCTGCTAAAAACCTCTTACCTCTGTTTATCATTGATCTCTGTTTGTCATTGACCTTCTCTTACCCCCGGCGGTGGGACCACCGCGAAGCATTACTTCATGGGGATGGTCTCAACCGTAGCTGTTCTTCTCTTTCCGCCTATTCACTCTTCTTAAAGGGGGACCATTGCTACTGCTATCATCCTCCTCTCTTGCTCTTCTCGTAGTTTCTTCAATAACGCCATGGTAAAGCTACTAACAACATTCCAGCTCTCCTCCGACGCCAGCATGAATTGCACCAGGTTCTTGGGTATTGAAACCCCTCCTAGTGCTTCAGTCAGTTAGTCTCGCTTCATTGTGAAACGTGGGCACTAAAAAAATGCTCCGCATCCTCTGGCACTTCACATCCATCTGGACAGTTGGATAAGCCTTCGTATCCAAATTTGTGGAGATATGCTCGAAAGCCTTTGTGTCCAAATCTGTGGAGATATCCTCGAAAGCAGTCGTGTCCAAATCTGTGGAGATATGCTCGAAAGTAGCCGTATCCTGAAAGCATCTGAGGCAGGTAGAAGTTGACTTCCCCGTGGTTGCGATTCACTTAACAATCTATCCAAGGGATTAGGCGATGTGTCCAACTTCCTTTCGTGGATGCCTCCCATTCTACTTGCCAGTGTAAAGCTTAATTCAGACTGCACGCTGCAAGCAGCAAGCGTCGAGCAGTAAGCGCTTGCTGCTGGCTAGTTGATTCACTTGACGTTCAAACTGCACGCGCAAGTAGCAAGCGCATGCTGCTTGGTTCTAAACGCGTCGACATTTATAACCTAATCTTCTATAAAAACGCGCAATGTATAGCGGAGAAGAAGTATATTTTGAACGCAGACAAAATTTAATTATAATCGCAATATTATATATTCTTCGTCAACGAAGAAATCGTCGAAAACGCAGACAATATTGGATTCGGCCTATACTTCGTGAGCGCATTAGTCAGGGTCCATCATTTAATAGATGAAATGCGAATGTTAGATCAAGAAGTCCACTTTCAATATTGTCGAATGAGTGTGGAAAAATTTGATAGCTTATTGCAACCACTCATCGAGAAACAATTAACCAATTTCAGACATCCTATATCTTCCAGAGACAGATTGTATCTAACTCTTCGGTAAATGTTTCTTGTATTAATTTAGGCATCATTAGTTAGATATTGTATTTAATTGACTTTTTATTTAAGTTATTTAGCATCTGGAGATGCAATGAATTCAATGGCTTATGCGTATCGAATCGGAAGAAGTACAGTTTCACAAATCGTATCAGAAACTTGTGACGCACTCTGGGAAGCCTTACAGGATGAACTGTTTCAGCCTTCAGAAGAAAATTGGAAAAAAGTAGCTAAATTTGACGATCGTTGGCAATTCCCTCATTGCATCAGTGCTATCGATGGCAAACATGTAGCGATCAAAGTAGGTAGAAAACAATCCATAAATTGTTAAAAGACATCTGTGATGCCATTGTAAAAACATTTGATAGCCGATTTAAATATATAAATATACTGAATATTTTTTGTTTTAGTGTCCAAGCAGTGCTGGCTCCATGTATTACAATTATAAAAGGTTTCATAGTATTATGCTGATGGCCATTGCATCTGCTTCATACCGATTCATGCTCGTTGATATTGGTGCTCAAGGTCGCCATAGTGATGGTAGAGTTTTTTAAACTCTGTAATGGGTCAAAAATTTCATCAAGAACAATTAAATATTCCATTGCCAGCGCAACTTCATATTAATGGACCATTTCTTCCATATATAATCGTGACTGATGAAGCATTTCAATTAAACAAATTCACATTGAGACCCTATCCAGGAAGAAATATAACTCAAGAACAAAGCATATTCAATTATCGCTTAAGGGGAGGTTCTGGTTCAGAGGCCCGAAAAATAGGGCAATTTGAGGAATTTTTTTAAATGTAAAATAAAAATATTATGCAAATGTATTTTATGGCTTTTATTCGTACATAATTGAAGAATATATTGTAATTTTTGTAAGCAAAATAATTAAAAAATGGCGGCTCCAGCTGTTGATTGGTGAAGCGGCAAGCGGCATTGGTGGACGTGCGCGGAGCGTTCTACAGGCTCACCAGTTGTTCTGAAATGACCAAATGAAAAAGATTATTAAAATAGATAAATTTTGGGGGGCCTTATGATTTTTCGATTTTTAAAAAACGCTCTTATAACAAAATGGCAGCCTTTTTCGTAAAACCCTCGATTTTTCTCTATTTTTTTGCACTTCAACGTTCGAAAAAAATTATTTGCAATAAATGAAAAAAAAAAAAACGCTTTCATAAGGCCCCCGAAATTAAATTTCCTTTCTTTTGAGCCGTCATTTATTAAAATCGGTTTATCCGTTGGAGCTGTAGAGCGCCCCGCGCGCCGAAAAATGACGTTTCGAGAAAACACGCTTTTAAGTTAAACGAAGTAAAAATCGTATTAAATTTTTTTTTTTTGTCAACTTACATCTAATCTGCTATTCCAGGACCATACATTATTCCTTCCTCTTCTTCGAAAAGATGTTGATGTTGTACTTGCAACCCGATTTTTTCAATTCTGGCCTTTTTTGCAAACTCTGACAGTTTTTTCTCCGYTGCCGTGATGTGCTGTTTGTCTCGTAAAGCTGTATCTCGTAAAATACTTTTTTTCCGGTAAAATGCTTTTGCCCACTTATTCTCCACATTATAAGGATTACAATTATGCAAAAAAAAAAATCGATTTTTTTTTTCGATTTTGACCAGAACCTCCCCTTAAGTCGTGCTAGAAGAGTTGTTGAAAATGCATTTGGAATCATGGTTGCACGATTTCGTATATTTCAAGGACCAATAATAACATCTTTGAAAACAGCCGAAAAAATTGTAAAAGCAGCTGTAGTACTTCACAACTTTTTATTGTCGGAGCCATATTGTCCTTTATTATTTGGAGATTCTGCAGCCTGCAATGGTAACATTATTGAAGGACAATGACGACAAATGGGCTTGGATAATACTTTTCAAAGAATTAAACATGCTGGAAGTCAAACACATTCTCGCTATGCTGCCGAAAAACGAAATGGATTTAAAGATTACTTTTTAAATGAATATACCGTTCCTTGGCAGTATAATCTCAGGCTATAAAATATTTAAAAATTTATAAATTAAGTCTATCTTCGGGGTTTAAAAGAAATTGTATTCATATTTTATATGGTTCTTTTAAAATATATATTTCTAATATTTTAACATATTGGTAATACGGTTCATTTCTTTTGCTTTGGTGAATAAGATGGTCGTATCTCACGGATTGGCTGTAAACTATTTGTAAAAAATATTCAAATATAATAAATAATAGAATATAAACCGAACTTATTTGAAAATATAATGTAATTAAAGAAGCGTCTAAAGGCCAAAATTGGATCTTCGTGCTAAAGTTTCTTGTGTGATTTTATATACATTTTTCAAGTTCAATTAAACTGCGCGCCGACTTTTTCGTTCTTAAAATACAGTTATAAGTTGAACAAGAGCAGTAATATTATGATATTAAATTAATAATCAATTTAATAATAATATTGCTAACAAGCATCTGTTTAATCCTTTCCTCCCCTCAAATACTGTAAAGAATTTGTTGCGAAAAATAACCTCAGCCAGGGATGGAATCTGGAACCTCTCGACTTTCCGGAGCGAGTGTCTTATGTCCGGTTGCACCAACATTACTTCGACTTTAAGCGAGACTTAAAATTTTTTCTGTCTCGTTTTAATATCGAAAAAGAGACAGAGACAGAAAGAGTTTTAAGTCTCGCTTAAAATCAAGGTAACGTTGGTGCAATCGGGCTTTAGCCATCTCGATTTATAACTGTATTTTAAAAACGAAAAAATTTCGGCGCGTAGTTTGGTTGAACTTGAAAAATATATATAAAATCGAACAAGAAACTTTAGCACGAAGACCTAGCTTTGACTTTTAGACGCTTCTTTAATTACACTTTTTTAATTATATTTTCAAATATAATATTTACAATAATTATTTATAAAAAATTACTAATCTTCATCATCTCGTTGCTGTAATTCAGTTCTTCAATTCATTCATAAAAGTATGCGTAATATCATTGTACAATCAGGATTTAAGTTTTTTCAAACGTGTAAGAACGAACAGAACAAGTCGACATCGTCTGCTCGAGAAGGTGGCCGATTACTCTTGATTGCTTCCAGCAAGCTGCTTATGTATGTACACACCGTGGCCCATTTTAATCGACGCACCTGAATATCTCCGTTGGTAAGCYRAAYACAAAAAAWTTGTTCAGACAAAARTTGTARGRTTCGGAGGGGGACACAAGATGGTGGGCTTGAGTTTTTGATGAAGGTAAAACTGAAGGTCAYATRAAGRTCAACTTTGTTTTTTTAAATGGAATATAGTATTTTTCATTGCATATTCTGAAAGAACATAAAATTCTGCATTAAAATTATCTGACACGTTTTTCATGAAAATCCACAATTTTTGAGAAAATTTAGCAATTAAAGAAAAAATGTTTGTTTTTTATTACTTACTATATTTTTCGATTCATGTTCTCTCCCGTTTTTGTATGTGCAAAAGATTTCTTTCTACAGAGGGAAGAGATGTTATGTCCTTAAAGATTCGCGCGTTGAGCGCCGCGTGACCTCTTTCGGTTTACGAGGCAAATTAAGCGAAGTATGTATATGTGCGCGAGCGATCAAGCGAGTGTCTCGCTCTGCTATGTCTTGTCGGTTCGACACCCTTCAGTAAATGTGCCGTTTTGGAGCAGAACCTCGCTCAGCCTTTTATAGCGACCTGGTCTTCACCGAATAAAAGTAGTGATTGTCTTTTGCATACAGTGAGGTTTATTTTTCCCTCCGACTACCTCGAGAAAGACGCAACATTATTATTACTAATATTTTTCACTATTATTGTTATTATTATTATTACGGTTATTATTATTATAATTAGTATTATTATCATTATTATCATTATTACTATATTATCATCATCATTTTTGTTATTTGTAGAAATACATAAAAAAATGTTAATACTAAAACTTTATTTAGAAAACTAGTTGTTATTAAGGAAACCTCTCGAGGTGTACCTCACCGATTTTGATGAAATTGATATGATGTAGAGCATCGAAAAATAAGAGATGCGTATTTTTTTTTATCGGCTAATATTCACTTTAAGGGGGTGAAAACCACCCCTAAAGTTCCCCCCCAAAATCACATTTCTTTGAATATCTCCGGTTCTATTGAACATTTTTGAATGAATCAAAATGGAAAAAATTTGTCACGAAAAAAGTAACAAAACCATATGGGTCTCGTTTCTGAGGGTTGCAACTCTTATATTTTATGGGGGTAAAACTATATTTTTCGAGTGTATTTTTCGTGCAAAAAATTACAAAATTGTCATAAAAATATTAAAAAATGTTTTTCTAATAGAGAATGATAAAAATAAATTTACGTGTTTCGGTGTTTTTGCACAATCTTTTATTTCGGGGATGAAATACCCCTAAATCCTATTAAAACAATATAGACAACCCTCGATCACCGATTTAGCGGATCTTTACATATGCTTACAAAAGTTAATAAAAAACTTACGTATTTATAAAAAAATCACTGATAAACGTTAATTATTTATTAACGACTTTTCCAATTTAAAAAACATTTATTCAATTTGAAATTTAATTATTTAAAAAATAAGTTTACGTAAAATCACTGAAGAAACAATTATCCCATTAACGCCYAGAGGACGCAATTTCGAGAGTTGAGTTTGAATTGTTGCTGTGCCATATGTGCACTATCAAAATATTTAAAAACCATTGTTCTTTATGTTTTCGAGGGTGCTCTTTCCAATGGCGATGGTTAAAATTTCTCAAAACCACTTTTAACCAGAAAATTGGAAAATTATCCAAAAACACCGGAATTTTCGACTGCATTTTTTTTTAACTGAAATTTCGATGCCTAACTGGTTATGTATATGCCAAAAACCTATCTAAATAGGCCTCGAGGTCTGAATTTAAAAAAAATATAGTTGGCAAAGTCGGAAAGTTTTTCGTTAAAACAAAATGGCAGCCTAAGTGACAAATTTTTTTTTAACTTTATGAATTTTTTCCTCGAAAACTATAGACTTTAGAGAAAATTTCCATAGAACATAAATGTCTTAGAATTGATCAAAGAATGTCCTCAAATTTTTTCAGAACGATTGAAAACAATTTTTGATTTTCGGAAAATCCGGAAAAACGATAATTTGAAAAACGTTATAAAAAACGCTGAAAACGTATAGGGACATTTTTTGACCAATTCTAAGACTTTTTTGTTCTATGAAAATTTTCTCTAAAGTCTATAATTTTTATGAAAAATTGATATTAAACTATTTTAAGATAAAATTGTATATTTCCTTGCGAAATTGAGAAAAACGTCTTTAGCCACTTATATAACATAAATGTTGTCCGATTCTCACCGCGGGGAGGTAGACGTCATCGAGAATCTCTTTTTTGTTTTTTTTTTGTTTTTTTGTATTTTTTTTATGTTTTATGTTTTTTTATATATTTTTTTTGTTTTTATATGATTTTTTAATCTCTTTTGATATTTTTTTTTTGTTTATATATGTTTATGTTTATTTTAGATTATTAATTGTGAGTTTTTTTGAAACATTGAATGTAAATTACAGTCCTCACAAATCTTATTACTTCTGACTGCACATTTTCCTTTATTACAATTTTTTCTTGACATATCGGTTTTGAGTTTGATTTTTTTTGTTTCTCGATTTTGCTAAATAATTTCGACTTATATCCAGAGCGAATTCCTTCGTCCCAACTTTTTTATTACCATTGTTACACATGTTGTATAAAACATTGGCATTGGTTATAGATGATTGTATCATACGTATAAAAATAACCCATGTCCATTTTTTTCGACCTTATTATAGGAAGAAGTCTGTTGCAGTGTTGATCATGCACATCAAYGCCTCCCATAAATTTATTATAATTAGTAAAAGCATTTGGATATTGTACATCATTTTTCTTTTTTTCCGTCTTATCGTAACGTTTAACGTTTGATAACGGGGTCACACCCGCAGCAGTAGAAAGAATTGACACAGGTTTTGAATCAACAATCGTAATGAAATTCAATTTACTACCTTTGTCATATTTTACAACATAGGTGCCTTTTGCAGCTTTTTTATCTATTTCATTTTTTTCTGAAACTCTATCACTTCTAACCGTACCAGTTGCTCTGAGRTCGATCTTTTTCATATGAACTAACAAATCMGAACTAGTAAAAAGGTTATCAAAATAAATATGATATTGAGATAATTTTCTAGGAGTAGTATTTAAAAGCAATTGTTGCAACATTTGAAGAACGACCCTACTTCCCTGAGCGCAGTTAGATAAAAAATTGGCTGTATTTGTTTGTTTGCCACAATATATATCGCAATCAAACAAGTAACCTTCAGCACTGTATAAGGCCCACATTTTTATTTCAAATCTAATAGGTATTGATTTTATAAACTGTTTGAGGGAATTTCTTCCAAAATATTTAATCATCATTTCATCGACCGAAAGAGTTGTCGAAAAAAATCCAAATTGTCTGATGTTTTTTCTAAATATATTTAGCATTTTTCGAACGCGCCAGACTTTGTCRTTGTTGTTTTCATCATCAGGCATTGAATATTTTATGGAYGACTTTATTTTTTCAAATTTATTCCGAGACATTGTTGATACTATTTCTTCCGATCTCAATAAAGGATCGGTAGACCAATARTCTCTTTGAGATAGCCTTCTATTGATAAKGGTAGTTGTAATKATCCCAATGAAAGTTTCTAATCTATCCAAAGAAATATCATAACCATTGACTTTAGTACAAGAAACAATATAGTTTTTCAATTTGGTAGAAAAAAATAACTCAAATAATTCCGTAAAAGAATAAGTGGATAACTGACTTTTAATCTTGTCAGARAGCAGTATTTCATTGGTCAAAGTTTCGTTCAAAGGATGTTCRTCTTGTTCCCATTTATACACGTAATCATTCTCCAACTTTTTCTGTGTAGAATAATTATTCAATATTTTTTCATAAGAATCAAAACTTAGGAAAGAGTCAACATCCTCATCACTGCCATCAGCCTCGGAACAACTACTATCATCATCATCTGACTCATCATTTTCCTCAGATTCGACAAAATCAGATTYTTCTGAAGAATCAAGATCCGGAATATAAACAGCTTCAATAAGATTCTTTTTTTCAATAGCTTCAAATCTTTTTTTTCTATTACGTGTTAGCATTGATGACTGAATACTGCGTTCCTTTGGAGAAGCAGATTCACAAGGAGTGTCACTTTTTCTTTTTTTAGGCATGTTTAACATAACAATAAATCTTTAAATTCTTCCTATTGCTCTCTTATTTAATATAAATCTTATCATCTTATTATATTTTGAGGTCTAGCAGTTTTTTTTACATTATTAAAAATTTTTTTATTCCAATAAAATTTTCTCATTTTGTGGTATTTCCTCTTTAATTCGTTTTAATTCCAATATTTACTATTTACCATTTGAATTGGAAAATTTTTGAATGGGAAAACAAATGTACATACTATTTTTATTTYTTTTAAAGTTATACTAYTTTTATTTTTTTTAATTAGATACATACTACTTGAGTTGGAATAGGAAGACTTTGGAATGGTAGTACTACTTGGGTTTTGTTTTAAAAAAATTATAGATACTACCACATGGGTTTSATTTAAAAAAATAAATACACTACCACTTGGTAGGAGTTTATTTTTATTTATTAAGAATAATCTCATTATTTTTGTTTTAAATTAAAACTACGAGCAATTGGGTTGAAATAGAAAGATCCTTAAATAACTTGTAACTTCAAATTAGATGTCGAACTGCTTCATTAATCGATATAAAAAGAAATTTAATAATTGTTAAAATATTTTAGTTAAAATATAGTTGAGAGGAATTATCGAGCTCTTAGTTTGTAATTGCATCAAATTTCGTGCGTTTATGTAGCAATAAAAAAAAAAGACAGAAACAAATAATAAAGCAATAATAACTAATTTAACTATGAACTATTCCTGGATGCCAAACAATCGCCACACCAATAATAGGATTAWTGTCCATTCCTGATTGAATATAATGCTGATTTGTGGCAATCTACTTTTTGTTTGGGATTGCAAGACGTGACTGAAAAAAATTATTATTTATTAATATTTTACTTATTTTAGTTTTATAAACATACAAAACTTACTTTAAGTCTACGTCCCCAATTATAATGTGCTGAAGACAGTTGATATAAAAAACGCATAAAGCGATCTTGTTGAATACGGGCGCCTGCCCTGCTTCCTCTGCGTCTTCTATCTGTAAATGTAAATCAATAAATTTTTTTGTATAAGTGCATAGAAAATATTGTTATAATATAACTTACATGAAACGTCAGTATCATTATCGTCGGATGATTCTC
>JANQDE010000681.1:34174-45339 GCA_037157785.1 Cephalotes varians
GAGAAAGGGACGGAGAAGAGAGAGAGAGAGAGAGAGAGAGAGAGATAGAGATTAAAATATGTATGTATCATCTCTCTCTTTCTTTTTCTCCCTCCCATTTCCACTCATTTTTATTTTTTCATTCACATACTGATACATGATAACAAAATATGAAAAATATTATAATTAATATTATAATATAATATTAATTATAATATTTTAATTATATATTATAATATCTGTACTTAAGCTGAAACTTACGTTTATTAGTCGTGCAGATGTGGATGGTTCGACATTCATTTCTTCCGGTTTCTTGAAATTTTTATTCAACTGTAAAAATTTATATATTAGTAAATGTATTTGTGTATACGTGTGCGTGTGTATCTGAGTGTTTGAAAGAGGAAAAAAAATGAGTGAGAAAAGGACGGAGAAAAAAAGAAAGATAGAGATTAAAATATGTATGTGTCCGAAAATAACTTACGTTTACTGRTCGCGCAGAAGCTGAGGGTTCGATGTTTTCTTTTTCGAGGCTTTTATTCGACTGTAAAAATTTATATATATGCGGGGAGTCTAGATGGAGTTAGTGGCKCACGGTCGCTTGAAGGTGGCGTGCGACATGGTGAAGAAACAAAAGATTAAGGAAGAAGAGAGATAGAAGTTGTATTACTACGCAAGAGTTCGCGATCATTATTCGGTTACATATTATATTTTCTGGAAATTAAAGTTCTTTTTAGTTAGTGAAGTATTTACGAGTCGTTCACTCGACACCCCTAATCCCACATAATTTGGGGGCTCGGAGCCAGAATAGATTAGGACAGGCCGAGAAACGAAAAAAAAGAAACGTCGGTTGATGTGTTTTCGTATGTCGGGTCGCGCAAGTTGTACGTTGAAAAGAAAGAAGCGAAGCGGAACGACACAGAAGCTAACAAGCCGGTGACTAAAAAACCAATAATACATAAAGTTGAAAACGCGGTGGAAGTTGATCACTCGCCATTTGTGCRTCGATAAGTTGCAAGATCAGACTAAGTTGAAATGAAGAGAGGAGAACAAAGAGAAAGAACGGAAAGGGCAGCCGACATGGAAGAAAACGAAAAATTGGAAGAAAAAAGTCACGATACTGACGGTGACGAAGTGAACGAAACTATGGTAACCAGTGTAAAATCAGGTGACAGGGCAAAAAGGATAAAGAAGACGGCAGAAGAAGTGAGAAAACAGAGAAGTGAGAAAAGGTGGAAACAGTAGCACGGAAAAGAAAGAAAACACACAGGAAGCTATAGATAAACTGATTGTAACACAATTAAAAGAGGAATTAGATCGTTTGAACCTTTCAAAAAGCGGCAAAAAAACAGAGTTACAAGAGCGGTTGAGCAATTATATAAAAGAAAAGAAGGTGACGATGATTCGACAGATGAAGAGGAAACAGAAGAGAATGAAGAGGATGAACGAGAGAACAACAGCGAGACGGATAACAAGGAGAGTGATAATGAGAGCGAGACACACGAGGTAAACAAAAGACAGAGACACAGAAGAGAGAAACAGGCGTCACGAACATCTAACCTGTTTAGCATAAAAGATGTGGAAAATAGYATCGCAYATTTTTCGGGTGATGACAMGTTGTCAGTGGAAAAGTGGTTAGGAGATTTTGAAGACTTGAGTGCATTGCTAGATTGGAATGAGTTACAAAAAATAATTTACTGCAAAAGAATGCTTCAGGGCTCAGCGAAGCAATTCATAACCTATGAGAGCAACATCAAGTCATGGAAAGTTCTCAAACGAAAGTTGATACGAGAGTTCAAAACAGATTTAAATAGTGCTTTAGTCCATAAGGAGCTAGCGAAGCGGAAGAGACGGCCGGGCGAATCTGGACGACAGTATGTGTATGCAATGCAGGAAATCGCAAGCCAAGGACACATCGAAACCAAGGCGTTAATCCAGCACATCATAGAGGGTGTAGTGGATGACGAAGCAAGCAAGACAATTCTATATGGAGCGGGTAGCTTACACRAGTTGAAGAAGAGATTCGAAATGACAGAATGAAGGAGAAAACAGAAAAGTCGAAAAGCTCTGGAAAAAAGGAAGTTAATAAGGGTAAARTAGTGAAAGAAGGAAAACGTTCACATTGTTAYGGATGCGGAGCAACGGACCACAGTGTCGGAAGCTGCACACACAAGGATAAAGGAYCTAAGTGCTTCAAATGCAACGAATTCGGACACATTTCCACAAAGTGCAAGAAGGCTGAGAAAAAGGAGAACATCAAAAGTGTGAATGTGGTCAGAGCTGAAGACATTCAGACAATCCCCGTTATAATAAACGGAAGTAAAGTTAGTGCACTGTTGGATACGGGTAGCGATGTGAATCTTAYTCGCGAAGACGTAGTTAACGCGATTGGAGTTACTAATCTACAAGAAACCACACGAATCTTTACGGGATTAGGTAATGTTAACCAAGCCTAACGGAAAGTTCTACGGACAGCTAGGTATTGGTGAAGACGTATTTAGAGATGACATATTTGTTGTTCCTGCTGCAGCTATGATGTCAGAGTTAATCTTAGGACGAACTCTTTTAAGCAAGGCTGAAGTTCTGATACAAAAAAATAAAATTTCGATAAAACGTGTAGCTGAAGACACAGAAGACGAGGAAAGACGAGAGGTCGAGCAAACAGAAGACGTAGCCGAAAAAGGTGAATCAAGGAAACAAGTCGAAAAGAAAACTGAAAAAGCCGAAACGCAAGAAGAGAAAGAAGTCCGTGAACTAATGTTAGTGACTCACATAGAACATGATGAATACGACGTTGCCGAACCTTTTAAATCAAAACTTAATAAACTGATACAAGAATACAAGCCGAAGGAAGGAGTGCGGTCTTTAGTGCAAACGAAAATTGTGCTAAGTGATAACGAACCGCTGAACATGCGACCAAGGCGTTTGGCGCCTAAAGAAAAACATTCTAGACGAACAAATAAAAGACTAGTTGAATCATAAAATCATTAGACCCAGCCAGAGTGACTACGCAAGCCCGGTAGTGATAGTGCCAAAGAAAAACGGTTCTTATAGAGTGTGTGTGGACTATCGATTGTTGAACTGAAAGATAGTCAAAGATCGGTTCCCGATGCCATTAGTGGAGGAGAAGATCGACTGTCTGAGAGGCGCGCAAGTATTCTCATTAATCGATCTAACTAACGGATTCTTTCACGTACCAGTTGAGGAAGAGTCTAGAAAGTACACTGCATTTGTGACTCCTGACGGACATTATGAGTTCATGGTGACTCCATTTGGTTTATGTAATAGTCCAGCGAGCTTTCTAAGATTTGTTACCGAAGTGTTTCAGGATCTGATACAGCGGAAGATAGTAATTATCTATGTGGACGATATCGTTATTCCAGGAAGTAGTTACGAAGATGGGTACGAGAAACTGGTTATGACCCTGAAAGTCGCCGAAGAACATGGGCTATTAATCAACTGGCGCAAATGTAGCTTTCTCACGAAGAAAATTGAATTTTTGGGACATGAGATCGAGCAGAGCCAGATACGTCCAGCTAAGTCCAAGATTAACGCTGTTGTCCATTTTCCAGAGCCATCAACTAAGCAGCAAGTTGCGAGCTTTTTAGGCCTGACGGGCTATTTTCGTAAATTCGTCCACAATTATGCTCGAATCGCAAGACCCTTGTCAGATTTATTAAAGGACGGAAAAAGCTTCTGCATGGGTCCGGARCAGAGACAGGCCATAGCAACACTAAAAAGAGTATTGTCTCAGGAACCGGTGCTACGTATTTACAATCCAGATGCGGTAACGGAACTTCACACAGAGCTAGCGCGGAGGGTTACGGCGGCATATTATTACAGAGGAATCATGATGAAAAACATGTACATCCTRTACATTACTGGAGCCGGAAAACGTCAGACGCTGAGAAAAAGTATCACTCGTATGAGCTCGAAATCTTAGCTATTGTGCGAGCCCTACAGAAATTCCGAGTGTACCTGCTAGGAACATTTAAAATAGTCACGGATTGCGAGGCGGTCCAAAAAACGTTGTGCAGGAAGGAAGTGTCCCCGAAAGTGGCGCGGTGGGCTTTAGCTATGGAGGAATTTTCATATAACGTTGAGCACCGCCCTGGAAGAAGCTTAAAACATGTCGACGCTCTCAGTCGGTTCCCTACGATGCTRGTTGAGGATAGATTACTGGTGTTGATACGGAAGAAACAAGAAGAAGAGGAAAATATCCGTGTGATTAAACAGCTATTGAGCAAGGGTCCATATGAAGACTATGTCATCGACGACGGAATATTAATGAAGCAGACAGATACTTCAAGAATAATAGTCTTACCCACATGCATGCACTTTGATGCCATTAAACGAGCTCACGACAAAGGACATTTTAGTGCGAAAAAAATGATGAAGTCAATCAGCAAGGATTATTATATACCCAACCTCACTAAAAAGCTAGAAGATTTTGTCCATTGTTGCGTGCCCTGTGTACTAGCTGAAAAGAAGAAAGGCAAACGAGAAGGAAGGCTGGTGCCAATACCCAAGGGGGATCAACCCTTACAGACTTACCATGTTGATCACCTAGGTCCTATGAACGCTACTGAAAAAATGTACAAATATTTACTCGTAGTGGTAGATGGATTCTCTAAGTTCGTCTGGATCTATCCTACAAAAACTACAAGCACCAAGGAAGTTCTGAACAAGCTGCAGGAYCAGCAGAARACTTTTGGAARCCCARCTCGTATTGTCACTGACCGTGGCTCCGYCTTTACCTCCTCCGATTTTAAAGACTATTGCGCCGAGGAGCAAATTGAGCACGTACTCATAACAACAGGAGTTCCCCGTGGGAACGGACAAGTTGAGAGGATCCATAGATAATTATCCCTATCTTAATAAAGTTGAGCGTAGATCAACCAATCAAGTGGTATCGCTTTGTAAATAGAGTTCAAAGCTGTATCAATGCTACCAAAGGAGTGTTGGAATGACACCATTCGAAGTATTATTTGAAGTCAAAATGAGACATAAAGAAGACATTGACATCCTCAACATCATAGAGCAAGAATTGGTGGAACTCTTTAATGAAAATCGGCATGATTTGAGGATCACGGCAAGAGAAAACATTCAAAAAATACAGGAGGAAAATCGTCGAACCGCGAGYAAAATTACCAAGCCTGCTCAGTTGTACAAGGAAGGAGACATTGTAGCAATCAAGAGAACACAGTTCGGAACCGGATTGAAAATCAGTCCGAAAATCTATGGACCTTACAAAGTAACAAAAGAAAAGAGAAACAACCGCTACGATGTCATAAAAGTAGGACAAGGAGAAGGCCCAGAACGGACGTCAACAGCGGCAGATCTCATGAAGCCATATCCGGTGTATTCTTCAGGGACTGAAGATTGGTCAGGTTGGCCGAATGCAGGGAGTCTAGATGGAGTTGGTGGCGCACGGTCGCTTGAAGGTAGCGTGCGTCGTGGTGAGAGATAGAAGTTGTATTACTACGCGAGAGTTCGTGATCATTATTCGGTTACATATTATATTTTCTGGAAATTAAAGTTCTTTTTAGTTAGTGAAGTATTTACGAATCGTTCACTCGACACCCCTAATCCCACATATATTAGTAAATGTGTTTGTGCATATGCGAGCGCGCGCGCGCGCGCGCGCGAGAGAGAGAGAGAGTGTGTGTGTGTGTGTGTGTGTGCGCACGCGCATACACGCGTATCTGTGCGTGAAGGAAGAAATAAAAGTGAGTGAGAAAGGGATAGAAAGGAAAAGAAAAATCTTTTTTTCTTCCTTCCTTTCTCACTCACTTTTATTTTCTCCTTCACACACACAGATACACAATATTATTTAAATAAGTTTAATGTGATAAAATGAAATTTACCTTTGATCGCGCCGCAGAGGATGGTGCGGTATCACTTTTTTTGCGGTCCGCTTCTCCAGGTTCCAGAGATAATAATTCATCAAAATTATCATCGAAGTTGTACTAAAAGAACAAGAATTAAAATTAAAAAATAKAAAAAACATTAAAATATTAATGAAAATTATATAAGTATGATGAATACTTACATCCATATTCTGCGCCATGTCGATTTTGATCTTCTTCTTTTTTCTTCTTTTTCAGAAAATGACACCGTAAGGCTGGATTGGGTAAAATGTTATTTTAGCGTTGCTATTTCTAGCTATTTATCTCCATCTCCCATTTTTCACCAATCAGCACTCGGTGTCAAAGTGCTAGTGTCTGCATGAGGATCCAGGCTAACTCTCTGGGCTGTGTTCATAAAAAAAATAATTTACTTTGAGTAGAGTTGGGTTAGGTATCTTATAATGGCTCCCCCGACTGTGGGACCACCTTGACGTGGTGGGGGAGCTCTCCTGATGCCCCTAAAGCCTCCATTAGGTCCATAGGTCCTTTTTTGGACACTGGAAACAGTGGATGGCGTGGGGCCTCGGGGGCTAAGAGTCCCGCCGTGAAGGAAAACGTAAAAACCAGTGGTGAGCGGGGAGCCTCGGGGCCGCTGGGACGTTTCCCAGGTCTGGGCCCGAGTGCTCCCTGCATGGTAGCCGTGACCGCTCCGGGAATTTTCCCGGAGGTCTGGATCCGGCTACCCGTGCAGAGTAGGGACCCGCGGGGCCGCTCGGATGTATTCCGAGGTCTGGGCCCGCGGTGTCCCTACGCGTGCCGCCGTGAGCCGCCCGGAGGTAATCCGGGGTCTGGGTCCGGCGGTACGATGGTGAGCCCTCGACGGCACCCCTTCCGAAGAGGGTCGCTGGGTTGCGGGAGTCCTCCGGGGAGGAGAGTTTACTCCCCCCCCCCTCCCGTAGACGGACGTGCCGGTCGCCACGGCGGGTGAGGGCTTGGAGGGGGCGTCGCCTCCTCGCCCAACACTCCGTCCGTGGGGCCCCCCGCGTGGCGGCGCCCGCAGCGGTGCCCCGGTTGTCGGAGGTCGGGGACCCCTGAAAGCCGTGGGAATCGGGCTTCGGCCTCTCCCACGGTGAGTAAGGGGCTGGAGTCCAGTGCCCCGGTTGAGAAATCCCGGGGCCCGAGACATAAGCCAGCCCCCCGGGGGAACTCGGGGCCCTCCCTAGGTCATGTCTCTGGGGAGGTGAGGGTATACCCGGCTGGTCCAGCCACTGCGGGCAGTGGGATCATTTCTGTAATGGCTGATTCCACTGTATGTAGAGTGAATGGTTGTGTAAGGTGTGAGATCTGGGCCGACCGCGACTCCTCTCTCGGGGAGCTCTTCGGCGACATGGATCGGGACCTCTATAAGCTGATGTTGGGGCTGGATGCGGAGTTCGAATTCGGGGACTCTTCGGTCTCTTCGCTCTGCAAGGCCTCGACAGAGTAATGGGATGGATGGCCACCACGACACTTAAGTTTAACTTTAGGGTCGGGCGGTACGGCGAGTCCAGGGATATCCTTGAGGACTTGCTAGGACGAGCTGAGCGGGGGCCCAGGTTGAAGGTTCCTGGGTCCCAGGTCTCCCCTGCTTCGGCAGGGCCGAAGAATGGGCAGGATATAAATCCTGCAGTCGCGGCCAAAAACCGCGACACATGTGAACAGGCGGAAGGTCGTGCTAAACGACGAGATGCCGCGGTGGGGGGTACTCCTGTGATACGCGTTGATGTGAGTGTCCAGACTCCATACGCGTCCCAGGACCCCCCCGCCATACTAGCGGAGAGGGGTTCGCAGACGGTCTAGTTCACCCCGTCTGCGCCTCAGGCGGGGATTTCCCCGTGCGGCCCGCGGATGATGGCGTTTTGGCCTCCTGCGGCCCGCGGGGGTCCCCCACCAAAAGCGAGGGACGGCGGAAGAGGAGGAGGAGACAGCGTACTGCGCAGTATACTGGCAGCGCTTCTCCCAACTCCCCCGCCAACGTCAAAGGAACCGGCTGTGCCGGCGGGGACATGGCCTCTGCCGGCGTCCCCGTTGCTGAGGGGCGTACACGGGGGAAAATGCGAGGAGTACGGGCCCCGGCCCTCCCTCGCTCCCCTGTGGGCGCACCATCCTTTGCCGCAGCGTCGACCGGTCGGCCCCGACCGTCACCTTGTGTGACGGCTGCCGGCGGCGCTTGCGGTCCCGGCGCGGATGGTGGGAGGGCGCCGGCGGGGGATGTGATGCGGAGTGGCCTGTCCAGCCCTCCGCCGCCTCCCAGGCCGGAGCCCAAGAGAAAGAAAGAGCCGCGGCCGCCATTAAGGGCGGCCGCGGCCTCGGAGGAGCAAGGAGAAGGGATAAGGAGACGAGGTGCCTCCATCCCGGCGGGAGTCAGACTTGACACCTGCCGGGATGTGACCGTCGAGAAGTTATTCTCGGCGGTCTCCCTGTTACGGGAATGCGGGCTGGGGAATGTAATCCTCGGCCTAATATAAAATAATAAATTTTGCGCCGCGGCCCCGTCTCCCACCCCTTCGGGGGCGAGGGATTCAAGGCGTGGAGCCAGCGGCGCACAAGATAAGGACGGCCTGCGGAACCTCCCGTGGCCGTCCGGGCGTTCCCCCCGGTAGGGGGGAAGCCCGGATTGGAGTGCTGGGGGTGCGGCATCGTCGGGCACCTCCTCCGCTGCCCCGTTTCTAGGGATCGGCGATTACGCGGAGGGAACGGAGCCCGACTGACCGGGGGAGCCGTCACGACTGCTCGACGCCGGGATGCAACTGGCGGGGGGGTCGGGGCGGCGCACCGCGGAGCAACGCCCTGCGGCCCCCGCTTGGAGAAGGCCCGAATTACCCGGACCATGGCTGCACCTACGCCAAGGGGGGAGACAGACTGTCCCCCCCAACCCCACGAGGATGTAGCGCCGGCCGAGCCGACTGCCGGCGCTAAGGGCGCGGGCTTCGGTAAGCCCGTGGGTGCGCCGTATCGCGGCCCGCGGGACGAAAGAGACCCCGCGCCAACGGTATGAGCGCGAACAGCGCAGAATGAGGCCCCAACGGGCCAGCCCGGGGCGGGGATGGATAGTAGCGTACAGAGGTTCTAGATCCCGTCCCCCCCCCCACATAGGGCCGCGCTGAAGATTGGGTTTTTAGTCGGTATGGTGTCGGTCGCAGCATGGCGCCACACCGAGTCCGACACTATCCCGAAGCCCGCGCTCGCCCTGACCGGTTAGGTCGGGGCTTGAGCATTGCGGGTGGAGGGGTGTCTATAAAGGATTTTCCCAGTATAAAAAAAAAAAGGTATCTTATAATGGCAGAAAATTATTATATTTTATATTTTTTATGTTTAATTTATTATTTAATTTATTATTTTATATTTTATATTATTTATTAATCTACAAGTCATAAAAGATGAAATAATAATAATCATTTAAAAATGTCTTCACTAAAAAATAGAAAATAAATTACCTGTAACATTTTGTATTAATTGAGAGATTGTTAATGATAAAAAAGATGTGCTCAAAAATATCTATTATGTTTAGCGTGGGACAGGTTATGTGGCTTGTATTTATATCTATAAGCCTCTTATTTAGGTTAAAATAAGCAGATACTCATTTCTGCGCATGTCGAGTTATTTCTACCCACCTCTCTGACATGAGTTAGGCCTTGTGTACACGATGCAAGAAATTGCTCCAAGATCTTGAACGGAGAGAGGATTAACCAATCGCATTGATCAAGTGACCGAATTATTCAAATGCGATTGGTTAATCCTCTCTCCGTTCAAGATCTTGGATCAATTTCTTGCATCGTGTACACAAGACCTTAAGAAAGTTAACTCTAGAGTTAGTTGTGTCAAATTTATGAACAGCTTACTCTGATTATGAATACCGGCCTATCTGTATTATCTCTATGGCTTTACGCCGTGAAGGGTCACCGATATTACCGACATTTAAAGTTTTACGTCGCGGGGGGTCACTTATATGATATATTATCAATGACATTGATTGAAATGTAAACAGAGCAAATGTATCAAATATATATTTTCTATTACRGAGATAAATATAAAAGAGTGATACATTAAAGTGTAATAAATATAATAAAAAATATATTAAAAGATTTGCATTTGTTATAAAAATATCAAAAGGTATAAGAAGTATTCAAATTYACTATTAGCTGTTAARAAAGCGAGATATTAAAAAAAGGTTATTCTTTTATGAGTTATTATACTTACTTTTGTAGTTATTACTGTAAACGGAATCACCGCGAGATTTATTTACCATATATATCATCATCTATTACGCTGTTTTGAAAAATCTGTAAGTATATAAATTAATATATTATCAAATGATAGGTTGGTCGATTTTTTAATTGGTCAGTAACCTTTTATAGTATGATGAAAAAGTTGATAAAAATCTTGAAAAATAAAAGTTTTACAAAAAAGCAAAAATTATTTAATCGCTTGTTTGTTTGCTAAGCAAATAGGAGAGAGAAACGGTCAATTGCAAACTTAATAAATCTCAAAGAATTAATAAACTCAAAGTAAAGAAATCAAATTAAAAAAAAAAAAATTTTAAGATGAACATTGATAAAATGAGTTTTAAAAAACCAAATTAATGACGAGAGTTTACAAAAACCATGAATGACGAGAAATAATCATTTAGAAAGGTTGTGATTAGTCAGTACAATCTATATACGTAAATCTTTTTGTTTGCTTACATAGGAAGCATCATAATCCTTACATTGAATTTTGTAGACTACATTATTATGTGTTGATGGGTGGTTTTGATATACTTTTATAATTTATATACGTAAATCTTTTAGTTTTTTAAATAACGGTAACCTACGGTGATGTCGGAATTGTAAAATGTTGATGAAATTTTTTCAGAAAACGATTTTACATATAGAATCACGAAGAAGTGTTTTTTATTAAAAGGATTATAGGATTTAATTTAAAAATAAAATTATTATTAAACACCAACATCTAGTTTTGACCGTAAGTTGGCCATGATTTAAATTATTTAGTGTTTTTTATTTGTAATATCGTTAATGTTGGAGTCAGAGAGTAAGTTTTTTATGCATGTGGTTTGTTTACAAAATTATTTTTGAGTCTATGGTTTATAGTGTCAAAAATTAATTTTAAAGGGTAACCATTGTTCAGTAGTAAATTAATAACGAATTTCAGATTTTTCTTATAAAATCTAGGATGAGACGGTGCGATCGGTAAAAGTGTTTATTATGTCTGTTTTATGATTGGGCGATTAGAAAAGTATGATAAAGAATGGCCCGAGAAAGTATCTTTATGAAACCAATCAATAATAATTTCTTTTTTTTT
>JANQDE010000682.1:21614-35333 GCA_037157785.1 Cephalotes varians
AGGTGATAGGGTTAAATGGACTTCAGATTCTTATTCAGCGACCCAAAAAACATATAAAAAACATGGTCTGACCTCTGGGCCTGGAAGTCAATTTTTTTTTGTGTGGCTGTGTTATGATCGGATTTTCACAATGGCGTGTCGAACGCTTCTCTCGGCGCGCTCTGATTCGTACAGTTAAAAAATTAATATCTCGGTGCATTATTGCACTGATCACCCAATAATATTAGACTTTTTTGTTTATTTTACTCCATTCTATTGTATTATCCACTGTGAAAATTCCGTCAATATACGTAGATACGTATAAATCAAAATTATATTTTTAAGTTAAATTAGTTAAGTTAATTTTTATTTTTATTTTTAAGTTAAATTAAATTAAATTAAATTAAATTATTCAATTTAAATCTTAATTCACTATCCACAAGTGATATATATACAACACAAAAATCTTATATATGTACATGTGGCGTCAGAAATGCTTTTACACATGAAGTTGGCGTATTGAGATACATTTGGAATGTACCTCAATGTGGCCAATTCCAGGTATAAAGACACTTTTGACACAGTGTGGACACTGCCCATTATTATGAAGAGCTCCTCCCTTGTACTCGAAGGAATGAAGGAAATTACTTCTTTTCTAATATTTTATTCTTTTTTTTTACATATAAGATAAAATTTAAGTATGTAGTTAGACAACAATAAAAGAGAATACTCCTTCAATTATAATGAAGGAGTATTACGTAATTATAAAAGAAAATTGGAATATATTTTATTCTCTTGGCCTTGAACTCGGTCTACTGCAAACTCAAGTCTTCCGTGCGCGATTCAATAATGGGCAGTGTATAAATCAAATAAAAAAAAAGAGTAATAAAAGATAATACGTACATATATGTATTATAAAATTCTATTAAAAAATAAAATAATATACAGTTTTTGAAGAATGATAATCACGAAAGTGTCAACATAAAGCAAAAGAAAAGAATAATTATAACAATGAAACTTTTTTACGTAGATTATAAATAAAGAAAAATTACTTACTATTACGTTTCCGTTTTTCACTTTGCTTACCCATTTGTTTGTCACATTCCATAGAATTATTTGAAGTGTTACACGATGCTGTATTAACAATAAACAATATGTATTACAAGTTTTGATATAATATACACATATTATAAAATTACTAGTTCGAGATCTCAAAAAAGAAGATATATATAGAAAAATGTTTCAGACAAAAGTTCAATTTAAAAATATCTATTTAATGATTATATCAGTTTGACCTTGGGTGACATCACCAAAATCAAGTCAAGGTCACCTTGAGTTTTTTAAAATAAAACATTTTTTATTTTAAATTCTTGTAGCTTATCTCAAGAGCTTTTCAAAATCGTATAATTAAGTATCTGTTCTTTTGTAGGATGGCACCGTACTCATATCCTACAATTGCGCGCGCATACTCGATAGTGCGGTGCCTCCTACAATTTGAAGTTCATAACTTGAAAAATACTGTTACGCCCGGGGCGTAACAGTGTTACGCCCGACCCTGTATATTGCTGTAATTCCCGAACGCCGAACGAACTATGAAAATCGGTGTTCCCGTTGCCAGGCGACAAGTGTCGCAAATGTTTTGTAAATAAGTTTGGATCGAGCTGTCGGCCGAGTCGGACGTGCTCGGTCCTTATCTGTATTTCGTGTGGAATAAAGACCCTTTTTCTGGAAGTTTCTCGGTACTGGTTCTTTTGCTTCGCGAGCGTCGTGTTCGCGAGTGTGTGTGTGTGTGTCATCCCTAAAGACGGGAATTCTGCTCCCCCGGGCGTAACAATTCTTTATGAAAAAAATAATTATAGTGTTTTGGAAAGCTTTTAAGGTAAACCATTTAAAAAATTCAAGATGACCTTGACTTGACCTTGACGATACTATCCAGGATCAAACTGATACAACCATTAAAGATATTTTAGCCTTATGTATTTAGTATATATTTTATTTAGTTTATTTTCTATAGTATTATTTTTTAAATATAAGAATCCATTGTATCAATTTGTAAACTTTTAATGTATATTTATTTATACATATATATTTATATATATAAATATATATTTATAATACATATTTATTTATACAATTATATATATGTATATGTAATTATTTCTGGAAACACGTAATGCAAAGTAAATAAATAAATAAATAAATTTACGTTATGCACATAATTATTTTAACATTAACTATCATTACCTTTACCTGTAGTAAGAATTTTTTCATCTGAAATATTTTCTTCTTCATAGTCTTGATCTGAGGTACTTTCTTTTTCAGAGTCCTCTCGGTCCAAATCATTTTCTTTTTCGCTATCAGATTCATTATCTGAATCCTGTTGATTTCCTTGTACAGCTTCTAAATATCGAGAAATTTGAAGTATATCGCTGCTGGCTTGTGGTTGTCTGTAATGTTCTTTATGAATTTTATCTGCATGACCCATAAATGTTACAAGATCCGAAACTTCAGTATCATTCAGATTGAATTGAATGCAATGTGTTGCTATGTGTTTTCTCAATGTCGTACCACGTAAAGTTGACTCATTTGCGTTACATTCACGTGCAAATTTGCGCATTAAAACACAAGCTCTCAGATATCGATATCTGTTTTGGTTCAAACCAGGTAATCTAAAAATAAAAGGATTTTTTTTCGGTATATTTGCTTTCGTACGGAATTTTAAAAGTAATGTAACACAATCAAACATTTCATTTGATAACAAAACAGGTACTGTTCGTCCTAATTTTCCTCTGATGCAAAATCGCACATATTTCTCAGCAATTTTTCTATCTTCTTCAAATAAGGATTTATAAATATCGCTGTACATATTTTTATTTACTTTTACGTAATTTGTAAAATCTTCTATCTGTGCTCGTTCTATTTCTCCTGCTCGACGTCTATTAAAGACATGAATTGAAGTCAATGTGACCTTAGCCAATGCAAGCCATTTTTCATACGAAAAAGATTCTTTTAATGCTGCATACGCTGCAGTTTTTTGATCCATCAAATGTCTATGCAATTTTTTAATATCTTCCAATGTTGGAAGATTTATTTTTTTATGTCTTTTATACGCAGATTGCGTTTCTTTGACAGTTCTATTGACACTTGTACTAACATCCACAATGAATAGTTTCATGAAATCTTTGACTAATTTTTTTTTATCTTCATCTTCTTTTTTTATGCATTCCGCAATTAGAATATTTCCTACATATTTAATCAGAGTTGACAAGTTAGATGCTACTGCAGGAGTTTTATAAAGTTGAGTGTCATTATCATGTCCCGCAATTATATTTATTGCAGAAATACGGTCCTCATATAGTCGGGAATGATACAGCGACTGAAAATCTTGTATATTTGTATTTATATTCTTTAACACTAGAAGAAATCGACCAAGAAGACGTAACCTTGCACGAATCATGTCATGTTGGTGTTGTGCTTTGTATTTTTCACACATTTTATTAGCATACGTAATCAATAATTCGTCGTATCTTACAATACGTGTTACTTTATCATCATTCATAACAGGAAAAACAATTTTTCTAAAAGTTTCATTTGCTTTTGGATGAAGTCTTCCAGTAATTTGTCTGCCCATAACCATAATATTTCTTTGTTTCTTAAACTGTTTATTTAAACAAGTTCGTGAATGATGACGTATTGTGCTTTTTGCAAAAAATCCTTTGCACTTCACACTGGCTGTGAAATCAGTAGCATCTTTATCATATTTTTTATTTGGACGTCTACTCACAATTAATTGTCCAGTATTAAGCTGGGCTTGTGTGTTAAATATAAAGTTTCCATTCTTCCGAATAGTTTCTATTATTTGTAATCTTTCTGGATGTTTTCTAGGTAAAATAGCAAATTTTTTCACATCTGATTCGTTACGATGAATTGTTTCTAAATGACGTGCAAATGACGTTGAGATTGCAATTTTTTGCAGAAAATGCAATAGTTTCGTTTCGTTGATTTTGTTTTGGATGTTTCAACATACATAAAATCGTCATTACATACTGTTGTGTTAACAATATTCGAAGTATTTGAAGTATCCAAACTTGAAGCTGAAGATATAGTTTTGTTCTTACTTTGCATGTAGTCGTGTGTAGATTCATCGTGTAAAATAGAATTTTGTTCCGAAGGAACGTATTCCGAATCCTCATTAGTAACATTAACTAGTATAAAATAAGAACAAGTAAATTACGAGTATAAAGAATATATACAGCGTGTTTCAAAAGTTCAGTAACAGTTAAATATCTCGTAAAATATGCATTTTCTTGAAAAATATTTTGTACAAAAGCTGTGAAGTTTTAAATGACGCATTACAAAAGTATTAGTATGATCTTGAATGGCGTCGCCAAAGTCAGAATAAGATTATCTTGAATTTTTTAAACAAAATCTTCTACTTTTTATTCTTAACACATTCTTATAGCTTACCTCAAGAGCTTTCCAAAACTCTACATTAAATATTTTTAAAATTAAAAAAAAATTAAACATTTTTTGTTAAGTACTTTCCGAGTTATGAATTTCGAATTGTGGACGTGTAGAGACACTGCATTTAGACGCGCGCGCGTGCGTACTCGATAGTGTGATGCCCCTGCGTTCTACAATTTAAAGTTTATAACTCAAAAAGCACTTAACAAAAAATACTTAATTATAATGTTTCGAAAAGCTCTTGAGATAAGCTATAAAAATGTGCAATAAAAAATAGATAAATAGGTTCTATTTATAAAATTCAAGGTAACTTTGTCCTGACCTTGGCGACGCCACTTAAGATTATTCTAATATTACTGTGTAATACGTTACTTAAAACCCTACAACTTTTATGTAAAACATTTTTTTTTTATTGCATATTTTACGAAATATTTACACGCGCCGAACTTTTTGGACACACTGTAAACGTATATTTATGTAAAATTCATTACACAACAGCAAGAGAAATATATGTACTATAAAAGTGATTGTGAAATTTATTTTTCCTAAATTTTTTAATAAATGTGTTATTACAACAACAAAAAAAAACAATAGACATTAAATTTAGTGAACATTGTTTCCTTAATACCATGGAACAGATTAATGTTGTAGTAACTTATCATGTATATGTCGCACACATAGAATACATAAATTTCTCTTTATTATCTAAGTATATTTATTATCTCTTTATTATTATCTAGTATCTAAATTATTTTAATAAAAACACTTCAAATATTATTTGCAAAGAAAAGAAAGAAAATCATGCATACCTTGAGATATTGAAATATCAATAAGAGGAATATCAATTTGTGGATTATTATCTTGTGTATCAGTAAAAGGTTCATTTTCCTGATTTGGTACTTCTTCTAAACATAAATAAATTTTATTACACAATATACAGAACAAAAAAATACAAATATACCTCGTTAATAGTATAAATAAAATTTGAGAAATAAATTATATAATATTAAAAAAGCAATAGTCGATATCTCCCAAAATATTTCAAAATATTTTACCACTAATAAAAATTTTATTAATAAAAAATGTTGCGAGTATTTGAGATTGAAACAGTCCATTTTACGTTTTAACATTTAATTTTGTATATAATAGACTGTGTAAATCAATACCATCAGAATGATACATTATTTTGATACTATTATGTTATTAAAAATATTATTGTTTACTATTAAACTTTTTAGATACATACATTTATCTGATTCTTGTATTCCAGTTGTGTTAAATGTCAATCGCTTAACACATTTTTTCGTATTACTAAACTCATATTTATCACATATTATAGCTGTAAAAAAAAAAATATATATACAATAGAAATCCATTATAAAGAAGAAGCATATGTATTTTACTTCTGAGAGTTGATTGTATACTTTCAAATAAAAGTATGCAATTGACTCTCATTACTTTATAAAATACTGATTATTTTATTTTTCTTATGATAAGAAATACAAGAAAGTGGTACGTTTTAAATGTACAAAATTTCAATAATAATCGTATTTCTTTCCTATGTTAAGCAGATAGAACGGGTTATACTTATTCGAAAAATTTTTATCATATTTTACGAGTTTCAAAAAGTAAAAATCTGCGAATAAGTGTGTATCTGCATGATGAGATAAGCACAATATTTTGCGCGTTTACATTGCTAGGTGCGCGGCAATACAATAGAAGAAAAAAGTTTTATTTTTAATCAAAATAAATAATTAATAAATTAATAGTTGACTTATAATTAATTAATAATTACTTTTTCATGGTTAAAATAAATAATTAATAACGCAGACGTTTTTCATAAATCAAAGTAATTAATACTTATTATTGTTTATAGAGTACTTCTTTATCGGGTTGCCGTCTAACAACCGTAAACGTGCAAACCGTTATGCTTCCTTCATGTGAGCACCCATTCATAAATCTTTATAAATTAATAACTCATTAATTATTGCAAAATTCATAAAGTGTTTAAATTTTCAATTCAATACAATCCGGCTCTATCTTTTCACAAGAGCTGGTACGGTTATTATATCGACATCATGTATAAACATATATATGATATAAACATATGTAAAGTTTAACACAATCTAATATTCTTTACCAGTATTAAAAATATATATATTTCATTACTACGTCACTGTATATTCTCAGTACTGGTTATCATATACATATCAATACATAGTTATCATATACATATCAATACATGGTTATCATATACATATCAAAATGTGCAAACAAAAATTGATATACTTACAAGTAGATGAAGATTCTACATGTTTATCTTTTGTACATATATTTCCTTGATATTCAACATTTTCAAAACTCAAGTTTAAATTCAAATCTAGTACAAAAAGATATAATAAAAATGTGTAAATTATTCTTACGGTAAATAATATTTGCCGAAATGTATTTACCACTATTTTGATATACTTACCATCACATGGTGTAACACAATTATCGAGAAAATTGCTGTGTTCAATTAAAAAAGTTTCATTGAGAAAACGTTCACTTTCTTTATCAAAATGTATTGCTGTATTAATGTCTAATATATATAAAGAAAAACAGGAAAAATATATAATATTTAACAAAATATTTAAGACAGTAATTCTAAAGTACTATATTCACCATCAGACGTTAACATAATAATATTTTTTAATGATGTTTGCTCACAATTGAAGCTATCTGTCCCATTAGTAATATCATTTTTATCCTGAGAGTATATCACAGCGTTTACTAAAAATGAAAGAGGATTATATACAGTATAACTATATTATATATTTACATTATATATTTATATTTTTATATAAAATTGTTACTAAATTAGAAATTTATTTAATATCTAATACATAATAATTTTACCACAAAATGAAGATTCATCAACATTTCTCTCACAATTATGACTTTCAGTCGAGATAGTAGTCACATTGTTTATTGCATACACATCAACACAGGTAGTCATTGCATGAGTTCTTTCATCCGAGTTTATCTGTTTATTGATATGTCCTAAATATATAAAGAAAGGTGTAAAGCAATTAATTTATTCGTGATTACATACACATAAATAGATCACATACACAGGATGAATTTTAACGGATTCACCAATTTTTTTCATCATTTTTATCAGGAGACGGATTACCGAGTACAACCTTAATCCATGTATCTATCTGGTACTTGTACGTACATATTCTGTAATATTTGCTATTAAAATTGTAATCACCAATCTATCTCCCATGATAAAAAAAACTGATGCATCCATTAAAGTTTACCCTGTATACATATATATATATATATATATATATATATATTTATAATTATATAAACATTTAAAATAAACGTACCACAAGATGAAGAATCATTATTTTTCTTATAAATGTAACTTTCGGTGGAAATAGCAGTCGCATTGTTAATTACACTCACATCATCACAGCTTGTCGTTGCATTACTTCTTTCATCTGAGTTAAAAATAATCGCACCACAAGATGAAGAGTCACCACTCTCCTTATAAATATGGCCTCTGGTAGAGGTAGCAATCACATTGTTAATTGCAGTCACATTATCACAGATTGTCGTTGCATTACTTGTTTTATCCAAATTTATCTGTTTGTTGATGTGATCTATAATAAATATATAAATAAGTGTGGAAAATATTTATATTTGATTGTGTATACATTGTGACGTGACGCCTTGTAGGCGCCGTCACTGGTATTAGAGACATTTAATTACCGGCGCGCCTGGATCCTGTGCTCCCACAATTTGCGGGAGAGAGGCGTGGCGGAGTCGCGTGGACTCATTTACGCGCTTTATTCTTTTGTTAATTATTCGTTTGTTATCGATGTAAGAGTTAGCGACTAGGATGGTGCGAGTGCGGTGAGTCTCAGCCCAGGCGAGGAGAAAAGGAAGAGGACCGCTATCAAAGAGCTCCGAGGACGGTCTGAGGAGGGACTTCAGTATACAGGTTGTATCGTCTCCTCCGCCTCCCCCTTATCGAATTGTGTCTATCGCTCTCTATATTTGCAGCTGCCGTGAGCCAAGAGGCTGCCGGGAGGATGGGTCCTCGGGAAGCAGAGAACCGGAGATCGAATTGAGTTCAGGATATTAGTCCCGATAGTGGAAACCGCTCAGAGGAGCGGAACCATGAGCCGGACTCAGAGGCGTCAGGAACGGCTGCGGAAAATCCAGAAAAGCTGCCGCGTTAGCGACCGCCATTTGAGTCGCGCACCACGGGCCGTCGAGCGCGGTCCCATATGATTGGCCCTATAATTGGGGACCACGGGAGCGAGGACATCCAATTGGGAAACAATTCGCGGCCCATAGGTGGGAGTGGCGGGGAGCGAGCTTCCTGCAGGACGATGAGCCGTCGTTGTGGCCATCGCTTGTCGCGTGCGTGCGAAATCTAACAAGGAGCACAGGATCCCGGAAGGCTATCGCTACCGCACGAGAGGATAAGGTCGCCGTTTCGGTGAGACGAACTTGCACAGTCCGGTCGCTCGCTCCGCAGGCTGAGGGGTTCGCGCGGCGGCATAGTCGGTCGGATTGAGTCGGGAAATTATAGCGAACGTAATCAACTGCCGCGCCGCCCTGTCGGCCTAAGAATTTTGCGCCTCTCTCTCCCGCGTATCGCCACGCAGTCACTCGTGCGTTGTCGTTATCGTTTACTATTGTACGGTGTTCAGGCGTAATTTTGTAAGATTGCGTGTATTTGTCGTGTCGAGCTGTCGGGAGGCTCGTTTCTATAAAATAGTCTGTACAAAAACGCTCAAGTAGAGTCTTTAGCTGTCGCCCTTCAGTTCACGGAACGGGGCGAACGCCGTTGAGGCGCAAGTCTGCGCCCATTGTACTTTGCGCGCCCTGCATTGCTACCGAGCGGACCGAGTAGAGTCCTGACCATCCGTTAGAGTTTGAACCGAATCGCGCAGGAAGACGTAACGGCCACCTTATACCGGCCGGTTGACTATGGATCCGCCCAATCTGTAAGAGCCGTCTCGAAATATATCTTTGTTACTATTTAGCTGCTTGCGTTAAATAATTGCAACTTCTCTCGCCTCCCCGGAATTTTCCCGTCCACATACCGAACCGCCCCTTTGCCAATTCCGTGGTTGAGTTGCCGTGGCTATCGCGGCCGTTGGGACTCGCGATGTCCGGTAAAACCTTGTATTTCTCTTGTGATCCGCGTAAACTTCGCGTAAGAGTGGCACGCTCACTCGTGCCTGGCGCCCAACTTAGAGAATTTCGCTAAAGATCTTGTTTTCGAAGATTCCGGAGATCGCGGGCTCGCGACGAAGTTGCCCGTCACTCGTGAGTGCGGTCGCAACATACAGGTATATAAAGAATACGTATGTAGGATAAATCTTAATAGATGTACCAATTGTTTACCATGGGAGATTAATTACCGACTGCGTCTTTGATCCATATATGTACGGTATGTGTATGTATACATTTTGTAATATGTGGTACTAAGATTGCCATCACTAATTCATGTCCCATGATAAAAAACTGGTGCTCCTATTAAGATTCACCCCGTATATTTATATGCATATAAATATTTAAAATAAAGGTATCACAAGATGAAAAGTCATCATTTTTCTTATAAGTGTGACTTTCGGTGGAAATAGCAGTCGCATTGTTAATTGCATTCACATCATCACAGCTTGTCGTTGCATCACTTCTTTTATCCGAGTTTATTTGTTTGTTGATATGATCTATAATAAATATATAAATAAAAGTATAAAATAGTTATATTTATTTGTGTATACATACAGGTATATAGAATACATATGCAGGATGAATCTTAATGGATGTACCAATTTTTTACCATAGGAGATTAATTACCGACTGCTTCTTTAATTCATATATGTATAGTATATGTACGTACATATTTGTAATATGTGGAATTAAGATTGCAAGATTACTAATCTATCAGCATGATAAATGCTTCCATTAAGATTCATCCTGTGGATTCATCATATGGATATTTTAAATAAACGTACCACAAGATGAAGAGTTATCATTTCTCTGATAAATATGACCTTTGCTTGAGGTAACAATCACATTGTTAATTGCACTCGTATTATCACAGGTTGTTATTGCATTAACATTATCTAAAAATATAACAAGTGACGCTATTCATGTTTAAGTAATAATAATTTAGTTATAGAAGCACTGTAATGAATATATATTTACCATTATATATAGCTATGTCCATTTGATTCTCAGAGTCATTAGTTTTATTATTTAAATCCACATTATTGCCGTTAATCAATTTTTTGCCATTTGCTGAATAAATTGTAATAGAGAGTTACATACAAAGATTATAAAAGTTTATTTATACAATATATTAAGAACAATTCTCTGGACCGGTAAATTGAACAAATTAAGAATATTAAGAATATTAAAAATTTTCACACAAAAATTATATAGGCTACCAAGATCCAAGCAGGACCGATTGGGCATTCTTAATATTCTTAATTTATTTATACATATTTATATATAAGTACAATATATAGGTTCTTATATATAAGTGTCATATATGTGTACTTGCCATATTGTATAGATTTTATGATCTTTTTAGATTTAATGTCTTCAGTCTTTTTGAGATTAGTCTTGAACTTATTTCTAGAATGAATTGTTATATGTATAAGGTTTATTTGTATCAATATTTGATACAATAGTTTCTAATAGATTTTGATTATCTAAAAAAACATAAAACAAGTTTAAAATAAAATTAAAACTGTATTAACATTGGCGATCAATGTTTTTATAAAATATATGTGTGATTTTTAACCTTAAAATTAAAAATGTATATTAATACTTATGAAAAGTTAGTTTATTCAAAATTGAAAAATAATTTTAAAATAATTACAAAAAAATATAAAAAAAACAAATCCCAAAAGGTCCACACGGACAAGCTAGATTTCGGTAGCTTAATATTATAATAATTCTGTGTGAAAATAAAAATTTGTATTTTATGTACATATGCAATATAATTTGCTTAAAGAGATTCTGCCTCATTACTTATATGCAGTGATATGGTAAAAAGATATATATATGTATATATATATATATATATATATTTATATATACATAAACAATGTATAATATAAAAAGAAAATGTAAAAGAAAGATTTTTTTCTACTTACCGTTTTTTGCTATTATAGTTGCGGAATATCTAAATCCATCGCTATACTTCACTTTTATTCCACGAGTTTTAGTTGTAAAAATACATTTTGAGGAACACACGTAATGAACACCATCGTAAAATTTTACAAGTGCGTACATATTCTTTTTTCTAATAAACACTTTATTATAGACTTAATATTGTATGAATATTAAAGCAATCGGAAACAGTTTTCAAAAGAATGGCTTATCATTATTGAAATGTAACGGTCATTTGAGATATTTCACTGTGCATTATGGCTCTGGCAGACAGGACGCGGCAAAGCGGCGACGTGGCAACGCGGTGGCCAATCACCGTCTTGCTTTCTAATGGCTCCGTGCTGGAGCGTTGCCGCGTTGCCGTGTCGCCGCTTTGCCGCGTCCTGTCTGCCAGAGCCATTAAGCGTCGTCTACAATGAGCAATAGCAGTATGGATGAGGCTGTAAGAAATTGACCAATCACAATTAACTATTCTTCTTACATTAGACCGTGATTGGTCAATTTCTTACTCTTACAGCCTCATCCATACTGCTACTGCTCATTGTAGACGGCGCTTTAGAGATCCCAGAAAAGATCGTGGCACATAGAAAAACGTAGTCAGTAAAACGTAAGCAGTAAGCGAATCGGCCAATCACAGTCAAGAACGTAAGCGGTGGCCGCTTACGTTTTTCTATGGGTGCATTCAGAAGCACGATCGCTCACCGAGCGCTCAGTGAGCTCTCGCATCCGATTGGCACATTCCTTTAGATCTAAAAATGTACACCAATTAGATACAAGAGCTCACTGAGCGCTCAATGAACGGTTGTGCTTCTGGATGCAGCCATAGGGTGCATTCAGGCTATGTTCCGAAAAACACTGCCAGTACTGAAAATCTATAGTATACGCAACGTGAACTATAGTATATTTTATTTCTAAATAATCAACGTAGAATGAAGTTAAATATGTAGAATATCGTAATTATTAATATAGTATGTTGTTATTCATGGATGCAGAAACTTTTTTCCACATTTTTTTTATGACTTTACTCAGCAAGGGGAAGCTTAAAGTTCCACAACTCAAAACGATTAAACGGAGTTCAAACGGATTTCTTAGGTGAATTGTTTTTCCTAAAATTTTCGCACTTTACCAATTACTTTCAATATTAGATTTCTTAAGAACCTGTTTTTTCACTATATCTACTTCTCCATCATTTACTAAATTCATTTATTTGTTATCTGCATATTATATTCATTAACATTATTTAACATACATGTTATGTATGTTAAATAATGTTAAAATAATTGATAAGATTGAAAATAATTGGTAAAGCAGACTACAATTTCATCCACATAAAGAAATTTATATCTTTTATATTTATCTTTATATCTTTTTAAGATAACATATTTCATCTTTCACTTTATATTTGCACATGTTGCAAACTACATGTGTGCAGAATTTCTTATAATCTATTATTAGTTAATATATTAATATATTATAGTAAATAAGTAAAAACAAATAAAAGGCAAATAGGAGTCAGGCGCGGTAAGCGGTGCGCAATTAAATTAAAAAATAATCGTATGTAATGTCTGACGATGTTTAATTGTTTAATTAAAAAAGCAATAAAATTGAGCGTACGTTTCGACTCTACATCGAGTCATCTTCAGCTGTCAACGCAATCATACAAGTTTGACTTAAAAACTATGCAATAAGGTGCAAATATATTCGTGCAACGCATTAAATTTACGGTTCCGGTCGGCAGTCTCGTAATACGGAGAAAACTAAAGCGGTTGTCTTGCGCCTACAGACCATTACGTTGTCCCACACAGCTTCCCGGATGGATGGAAAATACGGCCAAAGGTGAGCCTCTGTGGGGCAACGCATTAATGTGAACTACAAATATTATATTGAGAAAAGTATACTAAAACTTACCCCGGATCGCAAACATTATCTGTGAAATCGTTTCGGGGTGATAAAGAGCACACAGAGGCACACGGATATTGTCATGCAAAACCTTGAGAATTCGGTGCTGAGAACGGCTGACTTCCACATTCCTATACAGGGTGATGCTTTTAACTTGAGACATTCAAATATCTCAAAAAATAAGCA